>CM068374.1:244370338-244590338 GCA_034769895.1 Magicicada septendecula | reverse complement strand
CATCGAAGTAATTGGTAGAAGTGACTAATGGAACACCTGATAATATTATTAAACTGTTTACCTTTCAATTATTTATATTAAGTAACATTTTTTTATGTCTTCTTTATTTGAAAAATGCTTAATCAGTGGCCGTCTTGCGCTCAGGTTAAACCGGGTACAAATACTAGTACGAGCATGCCGCTTTGGAGTGACTTCCTGTTTGAACAAGTCAAAACGCATATTTGACAACTGGCTTCTACGCTGCGGCCCCAAACCCATTCCAGATTTCATAGACTTAGTCTCCTATTTTGGTAAGTTTCAAACTTTTATACGTTATAAAAGCTCAGGCGGCTAATCTTTCTTCTAACAAATGAAACACCTTAAACAATTGTTGCAGTGCTAAGAAACAGATATATCATTACGTGCAATAAGAAAATATCGGTATAGAGAACCATACATGACTTTCATGTTCTAAGATTTATATTTAAAGTCATTTATTTGAATACAGTTCGATAATTTCTAAAAAAAGTATCGCCCACCCTCAAACTATTTTCACTATTTATAAATATTTTTGTTATTATGGGATAGTCGTTTAATATAATGTTATTTTCGAGTCACTTTATCTATAAAAATTAGGTACTTTATTCTTATAAAGAAATTGAACTACGCAGATAATCATCCCTCCTCCTCGACCGATCCACACCATTAATGATATTTACACTTTCATAGAGTAATAGTTTTATCATATGTAATTTCTAAGGTATCCTATCCTTCAAAATTAAATATTTCAGCACAGCAATTTTCAAAAAAATCACCCCCTCCCCCTTCAACTACCCACTCGACTCATAATTATCTCCTTTTACAGTGAATTGATATGACTTTATTTTCGGGACCTATTTATTAAAATTAAGTACTTTACTCTTGTTAAAACACAAAACAATCCAGCTAAACTACCTCCCCCCCTCCTAACCGAACAACAAAATTATTTTATTTTTAACAATTATCATTGTTTGAAAAAGTTTAAGTACTTTACTCTTGTTAAAACGAAAAACGTTGTAGTTAAACTACCCCTCCCCTTAACCGATCTTCACCAAAATCAATAGGCCTTGAGTCCTCTACAACTCAGGCACATATTCAAAAATTTATTTGATTCGGTTTGAATTTGCGGCAGTTATAGTTCGCCATAGAAAAAATTCGACACACCCACACACACACACTTTTCGGAAAATTACTTTAATGTTTTGAGGGTACAATCAGAATCAGCCCTTATCTCGAACACGATTTTTTTCGTGATCACCATACCTCCATTTTCTTACGGAACATGGAAGTAATAATTGAAAAACAATTGAATCACGCTTTCAACGAAATAAAATTGCAATGTATGCGATATTATTATTATTATTAGTGGGGGTCCTACAGTCTATCCCGCATTTCGATCGCCATTTCTCCCTATCTTTCCAGTCATCGTCTTCAATAGCTCGATCTCTCATGCTTTTCCTAATTGGTGCTCTCCATTGTGTTCTCAGTCTTCCTTTTCTTCTCCTGTTTTGTGGTGTGTAAGTCAATGCTTTCTTTGGCCATCGCTTCTCCTCCATCCTCATTACGTGACCATACCATAGCAACTGTCTGGATTCTATATGTATGCGATATACTAGAATTAACAAAGCGCCGTCATATTTATAGTAATATTCAGACTTCGGAAAGTTAATATAAATGTTTAACTGATTAAAGTTAAAGTTAGTGCCCCCAAAAATTAACTGAGTTAAAGTTAAAATTAATGCGTGCTAAAAGTAACTGATTAAAGTTAAAGTTAAAATTAAATTAACTGATTAAAAGTTAAAAGTTATAAATATATGTTTTCTTTTATACTTCCATGTTCCATAAGGAAATGGAAGTATGGTCGTGGCGAAAAAAAACGTGTTCGAGATAACGGCAGATTCTGATTGTACTACCATCAAAACATGAAAAAAAGTAATTTTTCGAAAATTGTGTGTGTCTGTCTGTGTAGAATTTTTTCTATGGCAAACGATAACAGCTGCAAATTCAAACAGAATCAAATAATTTGTTGTATACAGCCCTGAATTGTAGAGGTCTCAAGGCTTATAATTTTTGGTGAAGATCGGTTAAGGGAAAGGGGTAGTTTACCAGCAACGTTTTACGTTTTAACAAGAGTAAAGTGCTTAATTTTGATAAATAAAGTATCCTGAAAAGAAGGTCATAATAATCCACTGTAGAAAGGTAGATGAAATATTTAGAAATGAAAAGTGTAGTTGAAGGGGGAGGGGTAATTTTTTTTATAAATTAAAATGGTAGTTGATGGAGGAAGTAAATTTTATAAGTTTTATATGTGTAATACGTTATTGACAACAAAGAAGTAGTTTCTACGGAAACATTTCATTCACTTTAACAAAATTCTATATCTTTCATTTTAATTTAAATCATGTATGAGAGAAATTATATCGTTTGTGGCAGGCAAGCATATCTCAATTATGTAATGTTTACGTTTCCATTTTATTATTATGATTGCCACAATAAAAAGGCAGGCAAGACACACGCACACGCACACACACACACACACAATTCGCGTTATTTCTGGCCTCACTCATGTTTTTTTTTCTTACATTTGCACGCTTTATAAATGGAAAGTGCCGAAACCCACACCAACACAACGCGTGCAAGCCGAAAAAGTGTCCAGCGTGGATAGCGATTTGCTTCCTGTGGATCGCTGGGCAGTGTAACTGCACGTGTTTACAGAGGAACGGTTCATAGACAGACTTTTTGTCTTTAGGGAATGAACCCTCAGCAAAATGCTCAGGGTCCATGAGTGACTTCGGAGCGCTTCGGAGGAGGGATGATTATCTGCGTAGTTCGGTTTCTTTATAAGAATAAAGTAAGCCTACCTAATTTTTATTGATAAAGTGACTACCCCATAATAACAAAAATATCTATAAATAGTGAAATTAGTTTGAGGGTGGGCGATATGTTTTTAGAAATTACCGAACCGAATTCAAGAAAATTATTTTAAACATAAATCTTACAACATGGAAGTCATGTATGGTTCTACATACCAATTATGTTTATTGAGCAAGCTGCTTTGGCTGTTGAAATAATTAAAAGCATGTTAAATAAGTCCACAAAGTGAGCTTTTTAAAAAAATTAATTAATACTTCCGTTGCAGAAAAAATGACAAAATATTTAGCACTAAGAAACTCAATAATTAATAATTTAATAATTAAAAATCATAGCTGATTTTATTTTAATCATTAAACTATATTAACATAATTTTTAATTGCAGTAGGTAATTAAATATTGTTTTTCTATTGCATTTTTGAGTTCACTGCACTGTGCCTGTGCCTGCAGGGCGATGTAGTATACTATTAAATGACTTAATAGAACAGACAATAATTAGGCTAATCTATTGATTATTTTTATAATCTAAAAGTTGTCGTGAAAAAATAATTGCGGGCTGGAGATACAACTGAGGCGGATTTGACGTTGTGCAGCCAAAGACGTTCTAACATTTTAGATTATCTAAAAGAAAGTAGCATTTTAGAATCTAAATTCTTTTAGTTAAGTGAATTCTGAAATCTAATGAATTTTAGATAAAATAAATTTTACCTCTTGTTTTCTTCAAAATGAGAGTATTTAACAGGAATTTTTGAATTTTACGTACTCCCAAAAATTTGTTATTAAATTTTAATTGTTGTTATTGTTAACAATAAATTGTCTGTTTCTAAGCAATTTAACGAAACTGATGAATTTATTTATTTTAATTCAAATTGTCAACGATTACAGATGTATTCCGTTGGTGTCTCTGCAAATAAGTCCATCTCGTGGAATTTTTACCCTGTGTGAAATACTCGAGGTACACGGGATTTTTTGCTGTTTTGATTGCTATGATTAGGACACAGGCATCACACTCACACACACCCGTTCGGCGGACTCACGACCTGCGTTGCAGTCTCTCTCTCTCTCTCTCTCTCTCTCTCTCTCTCTCTCTCTCTCTCTCTCTCTCTCTCCCCCCTCCTTCTCTCTCCTCTCCCCAAAACCATCATCTCTGACACTAATTATGGAAAGTTGAAATGTACTTTGTTGAAAAGGTCGAGGAAAGGGTATATACGTACGAGGTGAACTCAGAATCCACAACGTTGTGAATGTAAAGATGCCGTAAGGCGAGACAAAAGGCATTTGTGAAGCGAATGCCAGTGGGACGTAGTTAAGCGTCTCCTCGAAGCCTGGGTCACCGAGAAGCATTAAAAGACTCTTCGGGTAACCTTCCAAACAGAAAAATCCAAATCGCCTACTAGATATAGTAAGTTCTAAATCTACTTAATACAGTACTCTTTATTGCTTTGTACATTTGGTAAGCGCTGTACAGCAGACTCTACTTTTTCACATTCCATTTTCTGGGGTTAGACCACAGCGGATCACTGACTAAATAACCCAAAAGAGAGCAGATATCAAATTTCGGTCGTGAAAAATGTGAGGAATATTTTGCTTTTTGTATGACTTACAATGGTGTGGTGTCGGAAGAAAAACTTGACATTTTAGTTTTTGGTTAATTAAAAATAACGATTTATTAAGAATTTTCCGATAGACAAATCAATCGACTTGCATCGACTGAAAAAATTAATTGACCGAAAATTGTAATCGACGGCTTCCTTAGAAAAGAAAGAGAAAGGAAAAGCGAACACAGCAGCAGAACTTCCGAGAATTTTTTTACAAACGCTCATGCAAAGTTGCTGAACTGAGAAAACAATTAATGGCGATAGTTAATTAAATTCGGGCAACGGCTCAGTGTCATTCAGGTTAATCAACAACTACGCCCTACGCAGTGAGGTCTGCTAACTTATAGTAGTTAACGTACATACTCTGTACCCTAATGTTGATTTTAAAAGTCAATGAAAGACACCGATGCCATGCAAGTTTTGAATGGATGAACGGACACACGAAATACACATTACAAGAGCACATTTAAAACTGAACTGTACTTGTCGAGGGCATCTCTTTTTATATAGGAAAACAGCTTCCAGATCTTTCCTTTTATTTAAAACTTCGAGAACATTACTTTTCTAGACTCTCACAGTAAACGCGCATGTGTGCGGGTTGAGGCCCCGCCCAGGCAGCTCGACCTCCCACCGCACAATACAAACTTTCACTTCTACAATGACAGGTACACTTACTTAAAAATGAATGTAGAGTTTTCCAGTATATTCTCAACACCCTCCCTAAAACTCTACATTCTCACAATCACATTAATTTTTAAAAAATTCATTTTTACTCTTAAGTCCAAGTTTAGATCTTAAATAAACAAATTTTGGTTTTGACAAAGCTTTCGTAAGTATATCAGCGACTTGTTCATCACTTTTAACATAATGTACATCAATTTCTCCATTTTGAAAACAATCACGTACATAATTATATTTCACATCAATATGCTTTGTCCTTTGATGGAATTCAGGATTACGTATAAGTTTTAATGCACTCATATTACCTATATATAAATCATATTTATCAGTCTTACAATCGCATTCATTAAATAGCTTCTTTACCACATTATTTCAGTTGTTGCTAATGCTGCACTTACAAATTCTGACTCGGTTGTTGATAATGATACAGATTGTTGCTTCTTACTTCGCCAAATAATTGCAGCATTTGCATACATACAAGGTACGCAGAAGTTGATTTACGTGTAACTGTATCGCTAGCATAATCAGCATCACTATAAGCTTTAAAGTTGCCATCCTTACAATATAGTAATCCAAAAACAATTGTACCTTTTAGATAACGTAAAATTCGTTTAACAATTGACCAATGAGCTACACTTGGTTTGTCTAAAACTCTTAGATACAACATTTACAGCAAAACTTATGTCCGGACGACTTACAATTTGCAAAACCATCAAATTGCCGACAGCTTCACGATAAGGTACATTACTTACAATAGTTTTTGATAAATATTCATCATGATTACAATCAATTGGCGTGGATACAATATTAGCTTCTGACATACTAAACTTTTCTAAGATTTTGTTAATATAAGTACTTTGATGAATGAAAACAGACCCATCATTCAATCTACAAATTTCCATTCCAAGATAATTAGTAACTTCTTTAGTACTAGTAATTTTAAATTTTTTACTCAAATCATTCAACAATTTATCAATCAAACTTTCATTTAAAGCTGCAATAAGTCCATCATCAACATAAATTGCTAACAAGATCTTATTATTATTTTTGTTATATATGTATAAACATGGGTCACCCGTACTTTGACAAAAATCTAAATTTACAAGAAAATTAGTGAAGTGCTCAGTCCAGCATCTTGGTGCTTGTTTTAAGCCGTATAAACTTGTCATTAATTTACATACGCGTGAGCTTCCATCATCAAAACCTTAAGGTTGTTTCATAAATATATCTTCCTTTAAGTCACCGTATAAAAAAGCCGTTTTTATATCAAATTTACCGATATGTAAATTTACACGAGCAGAAGTACTAAGTATCAATCTTATTGTATCAAAGCGAACAACCGGACTAAAAGTTTCTTTATAATCTATATCTTTCTGTTGCGAATAACCTTTAATAACCAACCGCGCTTTATAACGTTCTTTACCATCTGGATTGAGCTTCTTCACAAAAACCCAACGATTGTTAATCACCTTTTTATCTTTTGGCTTTTCCACTAATACCCATGTCTTATTTTCATACAAAGAGTTCATTTCGTCCTGCATTGCAGCTTGCCAACTATCTTTTTCTTTACTTGTAATTGCTTCGTTATAATTAGATGGTAACTTTTCAGCAATAAACGTGATCGGACATCCATAATATTCTGTAGGTTTTAATTTTGTTCTATCGCGCAATTGTCGTCCAGTGTGATTGTTATCGCTATTTGAATATTGTAAAGGCTCTCTTTCTTCAAAATCATTTGATTCATTTTTAAGTAAAAGTTCATTATTTTTAGGAGTTATAATTTCATTTTCTTCAGTTTCTTTATTATTATTGTTCAAAGAATTCAAAATATTTGAATCAGCTAATACTCTTTCAGGTTTAAAAAGTACATCTCTACTTACAATGACATCTCGCACTTCCGGAACATATACACGATAACCTTTACAATCCTCACGATATCCGACAAGATAACCCCTCATCGATTTTTTATCAAGTTTCTTACGCTTTTCTTTTGATATATGTACGTAACACATGGTTCCAAATATTTTAAATCTCCCAACCTATCAACAGTAGCTGTTTTTTATTCCATAACTCATAAGGAGTTTTATTTTGTTTTGTTGGGCCTGTTCTATTAATTACATGTACAGCAGTATTCATTGCTTCTGCCCATAAGAATAGAGGTAAGTTTGAATTTGAATATAACATTGATCGAGCACCCTCTACAATGATTCGAAGTAGTATATGTCTGTATGTGCTAGGACACCCTTTCCCTGAAGTATGCGCTGGGACAATCGTGTCCTAGAACATATTTTGTATGTTCTGGGACAATCGTGTCCTAGAACATATTTTGTATGCTCTGGGACAATCGTGTCCTAGGACATATTTTGTATGTTCTGGGACAATCTTGTCTGTAAACTGTTTTTTTTCCTTTTTACAGTGTAGATAGCGTCGTATTTACCTAAATATATTACATTATATATGTAACGATTGTCATTCTATAGTAAACCGTAACCTTGAAACATACTGACCTAGTAAAAATGTAAATATAAACAGACGGCCGTGCAACTGTGTTATTCTAATAATAGATTATATGTAAGGTAAGTATCAGTTGTTCAATCCCTAGTTAATTCATACTTTTTTTATTTTCACGTTTTAACACGAATTTGTTTTTAGATATGTTAGCCGATAATAACGTTTATATAATACACGTTAGCAGTTGGTTTATTAGTGTTCCAACGTGAATTCTGAAAGTAACATCCTAGTTAATAACATGTCGGTAGTTGAAACGAAACCGTAATTGATGAAGAGTACAGCAGATAACTCCATTGAACCTTTTGGAATCAATGTAAACATGACCTCAAGATTAACACTGACCTATTAAAAGCATGTAAACATATACAGACGGCGTTTTTTTGTTGACACGTATACGTTCTTGTGATAACGTTGTAATCAACGTGAACATGACCCTCGAAATACACTGACCTATAGCGTCGTCTTTAAAAATACTTCAACTTTGATAGTTCAGTCAATATGAAGAATTTAACACTGCAAGATGTCTTATCTCATCCTATGTTTGAAAGATTCATCATGAATAAAACAAAAGTAGAGATTAAATTTATGCGAGATACATTGTTGGTACTTCTAAAGCATCGTAAAGTGTTGGAATTTTATAATTCAGACGGACTGAAAGAGATTACACCGGAACGTAGAGGACAAAGCGGTGAGGCGTTTATACATTTTCTTGAATGTCCATGGGCACATGAATCTACTGTGGATGGACCGGATACATGTGTTTGTTGTTACGTGTCTACACATTGTGGTGATATCATCAAGTTTCTCGATGAACGATTCAAGTGACTTTTATATAACGGTAAGTACTTCAAGACACTATTGTATATTAGAATTTTTGTGTAATTAAATATATATAATGTATAAAAAATAATATGAGAATGTTACAGATCTTTAAAATGACAATAAATCTTTTTTTTGTTCAGGTATTAAAAACATAAACATACATAAAAATATGTTACAGATCATTTTTATTATTCGGATACTTAACAAAACAGTTTACAATATAATACATGTACATAAAAAGATTCTAACAAAAAAAAATGTTACATATCAATTAACATGTGGTAGCAAGAGATTGATTTTTACCAGATAGATAAACTCACTTTATTTACAAAAATAAAATATTATTGTGTTTTAAAAACTTATTTTATCATTACGCTAATGAATATTTTATTATTCGGATACTTAACAAACAGTTTACAATATAATAAACGTTAATTCAGGTATAAAAAATACATGTACATAAAAAGATTCTAAAAAAATATGTTACATATTAATTAACATGTGATAGCAAAAGATTGATTTTTACCAGATTGGTAAACTCACTTTTATTTACAAAATAAAATGTTATTGTGTTTTAAAAACTTGTTTTATCATTACGCTAATGAATAATGACCGTACGGCAGTGTATCTATTTTATTATCACAAAGGTTTCTTTTATTGTCTAAATTACTTAAAGCTAATTTGTTACACGTAATTGTTTCAACTAAAAGTTTTTTGATCGGAATAATTTTATCATTCTATAGTTATTTATAGTTTTAGAATAGACGCACTTTTTGAAATCTTCAAAGCTTATATGTTTGCTAATAACGTTTTTTTTAATTCCTTTTGCTCTTTTTTTAACTTTGTTATCTACCGTTTTAAATGTATATAATTTAGAGCGTAAGCCGATAAATTTTTTAATTGGTACACCCGAACATTCATCTTTAAATTTACCGATAATTTTTTTATTTTCAATTGAATAGCACGGATGATTGGGTGAATAATCTGACGTATCAAAGTGTGTAACTAAATCCGGTTCTAACATATCTTTATAAAAATCTTCTGTATGAATTTCGTAAAAAAAGCTTTCTGTATCTGTATACAAGAGGGAAATTTTTTCACCGTATTTTTCTTCATTATATCATACTGAAAATCATACATTTACGTTTTACTTATTTCTAATACGCTTAATCCGATATATATTGGTTTATCTAAAAATAAATGTTTTTTATCCGATAATACCGCACATAACGATTTATTATAAATTATTCTGTCTTTAAATACCGGTTGTGTAATTAAATTTAATAATTTTTTCTCATCACTTACAAGTTTAAGGTTAATTCTTTTCCTAACGTTCTCCATACATTTACCGAACACTGAGTTCTTTAATAATTTAAAAAAATCTTTTCCAAAATCATTTTTAACTTGTTTTCGTTTTTCTGTATTTAAGTCAATGTACGTTTTTAACCAAGGGTTCTGCAAAAATTCTAAAATACGATGAATTTTTTAACTTTTATACCGTGTTTAACAGCTTGTTTTAAATTAATGTAATGACATATATACTTTTCTTTATTTTCTAATGTTGTTAACAATTTTTGTTGTTTTGTTCCTTTAACGCATTCATTAACAAGTAAAAACGGTAAATCGCTATGATGATTATGTAAGTGATGAGGATACTCGACGTCTACTTCTAAAATATAACCAACAAGAGAATCGTCTGCAATATCTAGTATATTAAAATTATCGTTAGGACCCTTCCAAGTAAAACCAGCATATGGCATACATTTATTCATTGCCCAACCGTACAGATTATTCGCGTCTAAATAAGTTAAATATTTAATTGGGTTAGTTACATCAAACGTTTCTGGAATATATTTATTATTAGCAATAGATTCTTTTCTTATGCAAACACTCAACCCCCTCACCCCATTTTCACATAGGAGGTACATTTCGTAATCAGTTAGTAATTCTAGTTTAATTTTTGTATAACTTAACATCGCATCAAAAGCAAAACCTGGTACTGTAAAGTAGTGTGCACAGTCTAGTTTATAAGATTGCATACAAAGAGATCTAAAATTTTCAAAAATATCACATAATATGAAAACATCAATTTTTAAATATAGATCGCTATACTCTCCAAGTGTTTGTATATTAAAATGATTCCAAACTTTACAAGCATGTTAATAATCAGCATTTCCAATTTCTGAATCATTTAGTGAACTATAAAAACATTCTTTTGGTGGTAATCTACGTTCTTTTAATTTTTTCCAGGAATTCGTATATTCATAAGGGTACACACCTTTCCTGGTAACTAGTGGAATACTGTTTCCAGAAAAAATTATCCAGTATAAAAAAACTTATCCTTAGGCAGATTATTACTGAGCTCAGCCAACGGATAATTCATAAATCGATAAGTGTCAATAAATCTAATATTTAAACCCGAACGTGTTTTTTTTTGCAAAAGAAATATACTTTTCTCTAGTATTAGGAATTACATGAATATTTTTTATATCATAACCCAATTGACGCACTATAAAATGCGAATCATAATTAGAACTACCACGTATGAAAACAGGTACAAATTGCTGTTGTTGTCGTTTCACGTTACACGTATTACATAATGTTGCACGAAATTGACCAGTTAAATGACAATGATCTCGAACTTTAGGATATAATAATGTAAATTCCTTGTTACACATCTTGCAATGTGTGACCGATTTAAATTTCATTTTATCATCACGAGTCATATGTAACGGAATATTTTGTTTAATAAGTGAACCGATTAAATTAATTTTTCGAACTAAAAATATCATAAATTTTTCCGCGGCATTTTTACCCCGATATAAGTACGGTTCCGAAGGCAATTGGTTTCTAATACTTTCAGGGATATTGCTATCTACAACAAAATATACGCAAAAACTCATCGGAATATGAAATTCATTAATTGCAGTAAATTTGTTTTCGGGGTTGGGCAAACAAGTACTAACAGGTTTCAAAATACATTCGAAATCTGCATATACTACAATAGGAACTCTATATTGATAATGAAATTTATTAAATTGTAATATGTTGTTATCAGTAGTTGGTATACTATTTTTACGGGCGAATACTTTCCGCAATATCTATTATGAATTTTCAATTGTTTTGACTTTTTAGTAAAAAAGACAAACAACGTTTACATATTTCAATTTTTTCTGTATGTTTTGTTACCTGTGATCTTATTAACTTGGAAAAATTCTTTATATAACAATAATGATAATTAGCATTATTCGGCATATTTAATACTAAAAGGTCAAAATGATTATTCTTTTCTTCCTTACACACTTTAAGAGGAAAAATTGATTTCTTTTCATGAATAGAATAAATGTTAATAGAAACGTTATTTTTTTCGAAACGAGAAATTTGGTTTAAAGGTGTAGGAAAGTCTATATGTCTAAAATCAAACTTATTTTCTAAAACAAAGTAACAAAAATTAACACGTTCAATGTGAGGTCCAGTTACATAACGAGAGAGGATTGCCCATTTAAAACAATAATTATCTTTATTTTTAGGATTTATTGTACATTTTTTAATTTGTAAAAATTTTTGAAGTTCAATATATGAAGCTCCTCTTAATGGTTTAAATCGATTTATACGTAATAAAATCCCATCTATACGGTGAAGACTCCATCCAGAACCTTTACCCATATATACGTCTTCATCATAACAAATTTCTTTAATCGCATTGTTAACTATTATGTTAACATTATCGTTTTCTATAATCGGAATATTTTTTGTTTTAAAGGCTCTGTCTTGTGTTTCATTAATAACGGGTTTTATATATGTACATTCAACTATAATGTTAAATTTTACCGGACCAAACATTGAAATAATATTACTTAAAATTGTAACTATATTTAATTTAATATAAACTAACAGCAAGCAAATATCCTTATAATTATTACTTGTATTTTTGTAAAAATATGTTTTTAATTACCTTTAAAGGCATTCTCTATCTCAATGAAGCTATTGGATTCTACAATTTGTTGTAATCTAATAGATTTAAATCTAAAATTTGGTATTGATGATGAAGACGATGATGATGATGATGATGATGATGATGCTGGAGATGATAGTGGTGTTGACCATGTTTGTCTGTGTAATCCACCCAAATCTGGAACATGTGATGGACCAGGTTGTGGATCGTTTTCGTTATTACAATCTTGATGTCTGCTGTGCGATGGACCAGGTAATTGACCCAAATCTGGTACACGCGATGGACCGGATTGTGTTGAAGGTGTTCGTTCGTATGATGAGCCAGGTTGTCATGATGAATTATCTATCATCTGTTCTTGTTCGACAGCATTTCTTACAATTTGTCGTTTTTTAAACGGTAGATTTTTATCCATAATCTGTAGGAATATATTTAAAACAAAAATATTCATATCAATTCCATTTTTATAAAAAATAATTGTTCATATATTTTTTTGTTGGCGTGTTCTTCTTGTGTGGAATATGTATTTGTTATAAACGAACAATATTCTTAGTTATTTTACTGATGTAAATTACAATAGAAAGAGAGGTTATCTATGATTATACTTACAATTTTGTAAAGATCCGATGTATTGAGACCTATGCTGGTTAAAAACCAATCTATTGCTATAAATTGCTTTTTATTGTATGGCTATTTATACTGTCAACCGACCGATAACAGGAAAACAGTAAACAATGTATTTTGAACCAATACCGTGCTGTTGTATAAAAATAAATTTTAAAAGTGCAACGTTATTGCAATGTGACTGATAATGAATAATCGGTAATTACTTGACCTCTTGTACTCGTATTTTTACATATTAATTTTTTTAAACTGTTGTCAATAAAATGCGAAAACAACTTTTTGAACTGCTGCTAACAAACAACGAATACAGTTTTTGTCGGTAAACAAGTCATTTACTTGATCTTTTAATCTCCTACTTACGCGTATTGAGAACGTGTGAAACTGATAATCCATTTTCTGTGTATATAAACCGATTGAAAATTGTGGTTCAGCATCCAGAAACATACCAGCTACTACAGTCTGCGATCGTCATTAAGGTAACATTATTATTTTTATTTTTTGTTATATTCTACACAAGAACATGTACAGTAATTCTTGGTTACCTGTAAAATAAGTTAATGTGTTCTTCCTATGTTATTTTTAATATATGTATTATTATAAGGTATAATCTGTTTTACATTTCTCTATTCAAAAAATTAATTTGTCTTTGTTATAAGACTTTCCTATATCATTTTTTAATATATAATGTGTTCTATACGTTTCTCTATTACTTTTATTTTTTTTATCTTAGTTATTAAAGGTTCAATTTTAGTATTTAAAATTAATTTCTATTTTTTCTGTTTACTAAAACTATCAAAATAATTAACTTTATTTTTACGTTTAAAATAACATACCCAGTGAGTACCATGGCCATAACTATTATCTAAATTAACTATTCCGGTTTCATTTTGCCAAATTCTAGTGTGTAACGGTAATGTGTCACGCATAAACACTCCTCTAAAATTAGGACTCTTTAATTGTTTAACATACAGTAGTAAATCTTGAATTGAAAGCGGACGTATAGGAATACTCTTTATTATTTTCGCCGTCGTTGTTTCGTTTTTCTTTTCTTTGTTTTTTTTTTTTAGACCTCTTCCTGTTTTTTTATACGGTCTCAAATATAAACCTTTTCCACTTTTACCAGCAAAACGTTTTAAATAATTATAAACTGTGTTGGACATAGTTTTTTTTCTTTTTTATTCCCCCACCAAATTTACTTTTAGCTTTCATTATGTTAGTTACTGACCACGCTCCAGCTTTCTCCCCGAACGATGCGTCACTTGATTTAACACGTTCCCAAGCTCTTTCAGCTAATTCCTTATCAGCCTTAGCGCGATTTATAGAATCTGAATACTTTGAATATGTAATATCGTGTTGTTTACAAGCAGCGTCAAGCTTATTAATTCCTGGATCACCTCTTTGTAATCGTTTCGCTAAATTTGTACCGGGTCCACAATACTGATAACCGGGTAAATGAAGTTCGACAGGTAATAAATCAATTGACTTGTTTGTAACATTTCCAAGAATATTACTCACCAGACCACCACCTTCTATCTTGTTTGGATACAGATGCATTTATGACGCTTCATATAAACTTTGTATTATATACACAATGCGAAATTCGTTTATAGTTTTAACAGGATTGTCTTTAGTGTACTCCTTATATAATTTGTATAACATTCTAACTAAGTTACTGTCAACTTTATAGTCTTCTAGATCTAATTTAAATGCATTCATAACTATTGTTAAAGTCTTTTGGTTTATAACGTCTGTATCATCTTTAGGATCAGCAACTTTAGTCAATCTGCTTTCATTAAAATCTATACTATTTTCCTCTTCACTTCGTGAATAATATATTTTATCATCTATATATTGTTTACATTCATCTTTTGTATTATTTATGTTTGTTAATAAAGTCTGTTTATTTATAACATCAAGCAAATTAATAGGATCTGCTACATTAAGTAACCTTTTTTGCTTGAAATCACAACAATTAGTTTGTGTATTTTCATCAGGTAATTTATTATCAACATAAAGTTTATTAACAGCATCAAATTTATAAACAGGTGATGCGATTTGAGCCACACGATTATTCTTGAATGAATACAATGGACTATTGTTCAGCTTAATAGGTATTCTATCAGCTAAATATGATTTAGTAAAATTTTCTAAATAATTTTTATTTACAGCATCACAAGGTTCATCAGGATCGGCTAAATTAATAACTTTTTTCATTTTAACATCTAACAATCGTCTGTATTTGTTAAAGTAATCGAATTTGTTCTCATATATTTTACATTTACGGCATCATCATCCAATTCAGGATCGCCGACATTACATAATCGTTTATTACTTATATTAAAATTTCCGTCGTCAGTTAATTTAAATCCTTCTCCAGGCGGTCCACGCTGAACGTTGGAACTAGCCACTAAGTCACCACTATAGTGTCCGAATTTATCGATACTCATTTTAAAAATATCGCTTCAAACGTTGCTGCATCTTCTTTTATTATACCGGCCTCCTGTAGCTCTTCAATAATTGATAATATTTCATTTTCATGACCCAAATGACCTGCACTTTGTGAAGCAATCAATAATTTTAATCTATCGTATAATTCATTTACATTATTCCAGTACACAAAAACTGGTTTACTGTTACTGAAATTTAACAAACCGCGACCTTCTGTATCACTGTGCAATCGGCTACTTCTAACTTTTGATGTGGATAATTGTAAAAGCTTATTAATAATAGGCTTAATTATATTTTTATATTTGTAACTAGTACTGCTTTTAACTCTGTTTGTCTTTAAACTAAAATATGCCGCGGTTTCACTTATTATACGCGAATATTCGTCTAAATCTTCTTGAGAATATACATATGCGTTGGGGTTTTTCATAAAAATAAGATCGTATAAACCAGGTGTACATTTGTACATAACATTATTAATTGTAATAACATCACTTTCGTCAGTCTTTAAGGGGTATTTACCTAACATCAAAATATTATTATCTCCAAAATATGGACCAAAAACGTGATCAATATCATGATTACTGTCATCAAAAAATTTACGCATATAGTGACTTATTAACGGACCTTTAAACCATATATCGATAAAAGGTTCAATTGATTGTCGTCCTTCTGATGTTGACATCAATTCATCAACCGTGGGTAAGGTTTCATACGTTATTTCTTCTTCACGCGGCAATGGTAACGGCGTTTCTACCGTTCGTTTGTTCGATATCGGGATGTTTTCGGCCTCTTCTGAAAACCTTTTGTTTTGTAAACGCGACTGAATATCGTCCATTTCAACATCTAATTGTTGTTCTTCTTTTTTAATCAATGGCGAATTTGTTTTCTCTTGTACTAACTTTTGTAACGGAGTGATAATAGGTTTCAACGATTTTTCTGCAAACTGTTCTTCATCAATAACATTTTGTGTTAGAGTCTGATGTTTCTTTCGAATATTTTTTCTTATTTTTTTAATTTCATTGACGAGCTTCTCTTGCTTGTCAAGGGAACGTGACTTCTTCGATGACATATTGATAAGTAATAAAAAAATTTCGATTACAAATTAGTAATATAGATATCAAAACAAAACGATAACGACCGCCACAATTCATATCACTTTCTTTATCTATAACAAAAAAACCCTTTTTCGTCTTGTCCATGCTTTAGAACAAAGTTCTTTAAACATTTCAAATGTCATATCAGTATTAACATGATCTCTGTATATATGTTTTAAATTTAGTTCGTCTTATTGAAAAATAATTATTAAATTCGCGTTATCACGAATCAAGTGTTTCGGAATTCTAATATACATTTGACATATATAAATAACATTATTATTTTTATGTCTACATATTGTAAAATGATTTCTTATATTGTCTTGTTGTTCACATGCTACATCATCAAATATAATAACTGAATTTTGTTCAGTATCATCAGGATGAATGACTTGATCATTTTCTGAAAATTTATAGTATTTTATTGTTGGTATACCTGACAAAACTGTTTCTAAAAATTTGTACTTTGAGTGATACAACGATTTTGAAAAAACATAAACGTTCTCAAAACATAAACCATTAGGACTGAACAAAAGATTAAGCATTAGGTTTGTTTCCAGTAATACTCGGTCCAATGATAAGAGACCTGACATTATTTGGTAACAACTCGCTATGGACTCTTTCTTTTTTCTCCATAGATTTATCAAAATTACAAATATGTATTTTTTTGTTTGCTGTACTATTTTCATGATTGAAAAAATAATTCAAATGATTTGGTTTTTATCAATCCAGCTGTTATGCGACTTATCGTATCCTAACCACTGAACAAGTAGTTTATTACCTTTACGTTTTAATATTTTTTCAATTAAAAATATATTGTCGTATTTTGTTTTACTAATTTCTTGTTCGTAAAATCCGCCATCTAATACGGTTCCTGTATCATCTTTTAAAATATATGTTCTAGGTACTGTTTGTTTAATATTATGAATTGTAAATATTTCATTTGTCCAATTTGGTAAATAACCTTTGGTAAAAATTTGTTTGTATTTACTAATTCTCACTCTATCCCCAACTTTATATTTTGCAGGTTTCTTATTAACAGGTATTCGTTTTTTATTTATTTGTATTAATACCCTTTTCTCATTATTTATATTAACATCTTTAGGTTTCATACTTATAGTTCTATGTACAGTATTATTATATTTTTTCAATAACTGAGGAAGTACTTCCATCCATGTATACTTTCCACTGGTAGTAAACCACTTCCACATATGGTTTTTTAAAGTACGATTAAAACGTTCAATAATAGAGGCTTTTTTATCTGAATAAGTCGAATAATGATTTATATTATAATGATTAAATAATTGCTGAATCGGTAAATTGTAAAATTCTTTTCCTTTATCAGTTTGCAAATGTTTCATTTTGTTTACATGTAATATAGGTCTTAGAGCTTTTACAATTTCGTGTGAGATTTTGATTTTAATGGAACTGCAAATGCAAATTTGCTAAAACAATTTATCACTGTTAGTATATATTTATAACCTTTATTCAACTTTGAAAAAGAAATCATTTCTCCAAGGTCAGCTTGATACAAATCGTGAATACCTTTCAGTTCGACATTGCGTGTAGGAAAATTCCTTCTCGCTTGTTTATGCAATTCACTACTTATCGCCTGTCTGATGCTCATTATTCAAAGTACAACAACTAATTAAAAACTGTTTACATCTATGACCTTAGTTATCAGAGATTACTTTGTATCAAAGTACAACTAAAAAGGTTATCCTAAGGTTAAACAAATATCTAACAAAAACACATCAACTCTGTTTTTTATAAATTTTATTTTCACTTTAATATATTAACAAACTTAGCAACACACTTTTTTGATCTGATATAGTCTTCATATTTATAAGATATATAACGCACAGTTTTACATGTCGGATACAAAAGTTTGTGCATAAATTGAATATGCGTAATAGTATTAAAACATGTAGTTTTAATACTATTTATTGTTAGAACAAACAATATTATCCGAATCATCAACAGATCTTTGATTTTAAAAAAAGTCTTCAATACATTTTCCACTTTTGTCACTTAATGAAACCATCTTTTATGACTCCGTGTAATTTAACAAGTAAACAATTTGGAGATGCCTTAGTGTCTTCAAACCATGGATCGTCTGTGTCTTGCCAATCGTGAAGTATAACCTTACAGTCTATACACATTACATCGTCGTCCACTCCAGTATACAAGAAACCTGCCGATACTAAATTGTCAACTCGTGGTAAACGTTTAGGCCAACAGCAAAATGTTAACTTCATGATTTCTTCAGTTTCTGATATACATTTTTCGCATTCATTATATCATCAATATGTAATAATATACTGTATAGTGCATAATTATTATATTTATCATATATATAACATACCATTTTACATTCTAAATTAAAAAGTTTGTGCATAAATTGAATATGCGAAATAGATAAAGATCCTCTTGTTTTAAATTCACACTCACGACACACAATACTGTCTAAATCACCATTAAAAATAAATCCTGCTTCTTCAAAAAAATCTTGCAATAACTTACAGGGGTTCAATTTTTCGCACAACTTCGCCATTTTTGATATTGCGTCCAACTTGTTGAGCCTCTACTAACTAACTAATTCCAACGGAGAGTTTTGTATGCTTCTTCAAAATCAATATCGATTATTAATTGGTTTCGATATTTTTCTAACCTTTGTAATATATCGTCACAGAAGCAAATCGTTGGGGATTGTATCTTGATAATGTGTTCATTTTCAATTATAGTAACATTTGCTTCAGAAAATTCATTATTTACAAAATAACATATTTCATTAAACGTTGAATCAGCAGATTCTATGCAATATATACACCAATTGAAAGCATGAATATTTCCTTTCTCCACGTTAACAGCTTTACGTATTCTTCACAACTATACGTTCAAATCATTATGCTCTTGGAAACTGAACTTTTATTCTTCTTCATCAACATTACTATCTATTATTATTTGATATCGATTGGTCTTTCTTTTGAATTATCAATTGTAATATTAATTCTTTTAATTTGTGTAGTAAATCATCATTTACACATTTCAATCCGAATATCGATAGATTATTTTTTTCTGTTCTAACTAACTCACCCGTAAATTCATTAAAGACATACACAGTATTGTTCTTAAAAAAGTATAAATTACCATCAGAAAATCTAAATGATGAATCGATTTTAGGCGGTATTCCAGGAAATGTTTCAGATATATAACCCCATGATTTAGTAGTGAACGTACACTCATTGACTTCTCTATAATAATTATCACCATGAAATATATAAGTTTTACCTGTATAACTGTTGAATACCGCATGTAAATTATCCGGTTGTATGTTAAATAAAGATTGGATATGCTTCGGATAACCATGACTTAATTTACGACTCATTAAATCGAACATGAATACCAAAGAATCTATAAACATAACTATCTCACCAGATGGTCGTTGATATACAGCTAAAATTTTTGTGAAGTTTTTTGGAAGAAACGTTAACCAATGTTCTATTATGAGCGGTTTGGTATATATCATTTCTGCCGGATTTAATATCCACAACCATTTTTTATATAATCTATATAATCGTTTATCAGCAATTAAAAATAAATTAATATTTTTAAAATTACAAAGATCGATTTTATTTGTATCTATAGGATGCTCGTTTTGTATTTTTGGTACCGAGGAAGATGGCGACTCCAGTATGAAAGGTATTATAGAAGTGTTATCTGCCTTACCATATAAATTTTGAATGGCTAAAACATCATCATCACCTAACTCTATTTTACCGTTGTAACAACCATACATTACAGAATCTGATACATCTGAATGTGATAAACCTATAACATGACCGATTTCATGTATTAACGTTGCATACAAACTTGTGTGGCCAAGAGGAACAACGTTATCAGTCGAATATGACCACTTTTCATCTTCATCAATATGAATTTCTCGCCTTGAATTATTATAATCAGGAAAATATGCATGTGCTAATGTTCCACCTTTACAGTCAAACGTTCACGTACATTGGCACGATTCTTTCTGGATCATATGTTTCAATCTTTTATTAGAAATTAAAATATCTGTATTTACTCTATCATGTTTAAAACGTATACCAGACTTTTCCTCCCATACTGCAAAAGCTTGTTTAGTCAATTCTAACACCTCTTGATTCGCTAAATAATAATGCCATGTTACTTCAGGCTTGTTCCATTTAAAACTGGATACTCGATAATCAAAAATAATATCACTATTACCGCATCTAGGTTTTAACATTAAATTTATAGTTTCATTATTTAATTTATCATCAGTAGGTAATTTATAGTATACTTGAAATATAAGTAACGCATTAGTAATATCTGATTTATTTACCGCTTGCAACGAAGATTCATCATCTGTTTGAAGATAACCATATTCATATAAATATTGCTTAACTTTATCCACTTCAATCTGTGTTGTATTATCGGCTAAAGAATTTATTAGTAATATTTGAACAATTACTATTAGTAACTTTTTAACTACCGACATGTTATTAACTAGGATGTTACTTTCAGAATTCACGTTGGAACACTAATAAACCGACTGCTAACGTGTATTATATAAACGTTATTATCGGCTAACATATCTAAAAACAAAATCATGTTAAAACGTGAAAATAAAAAAGTATAAATAACGAATATATAAATGTAATTATTTATTTAAAAAATAAAAAAAGTATGAATTAACTAGGGATTGAACAATTGATACTTACCTTACATATAATCGATTATTAGAATAACACAGTTGCACGTTACCGACTAAGCTAATTCATATCTTATCTGTATACCATGACAATCGTTACATATAAAATGTAATATATCTAGGTAAAGACGACGCTATCTACACTGTAAAAAAGGAAAAAACAGTTTACACGTCAACGAACTCGGAATGTTTATGTTTACATCAACGTTTACGCGTGTCAACAACACGCCGTCTGTTTATATTTACATTTTTACTAGGTCAGTGTATTTCAAGGTCACGGTTTACTATAGAATGACAATCGTTACATATATAATGTAATATATCAACGTTTACGCGTGTCAACAAACGCCGTCTGTTTATATTTACATTTTTACTAGGTCAGTGTGTTTCAAGGTCACGGTTTACTATAGAATGACAATCGTTACATATATAATGTAATATATTTAGGTAAAGACGACGCTATCTACACTGTAAAAAGGAAAAAACAGTTTACAGACAAGATTGTCCCAGAACATACAAAATATGTCCTAGGACACGATTGTCCCAGAACATACAAAATATGTTCTAGGACATGATTGTCCCAGAGCATACATCCGGGAAAGGGTGTCCTAGTACATACAGACATATACTACTATTCGGTTACCACGCTCTGCAATTGAATTTTGTTCGGGCGTATATGGAACATTAATCGAATATTTTATACCTTTACTATTTAAAAAAGAGATCACAGCTTTATTATCGTATTCTTTACCACCATCAAAATGAATTTCTTTAATGTTTGTTGCAAATTGATTCTCAACCCTGATACAAAATGATTTTAGTTTTTCTATTACTTCAGATTTTTCTCGAATAAAATGAATTTCTCTATAACTTGAAAAATCGTCTTTAAAAGAAACGAAATATAACTTTCTACCGAGAGACTCTACTTCCATAGGACCACAAACGTCAGTATAAATTATTTCGCGAGTTTTAGTGGCACGATCGATCTTTTTGAGAAAAGGCAATCTATGATTTTTGCCATAAGCGCAACCTTCACAAAAGAAATTTTCATCCGTAAATTTTATATTTAGATTTTTCAAAAAATTCTTCACATGTTTTACATTTTGATGGCAAAGTCTTTCGTGCCATAATTGTAAAACATTACCGTTGGCAATGCTCGATCTACTCTTTTGTTCTACCACGTTACATTCTTTTGGAATTAAAGTTTGAATGTCTAATTTTAGCAAACTACCAGGCTCATATTCGGAACCAGTTACAAGAATTTCATTACCATGCTTTAAAGTACATCTCGTAGCATTATGTGTTATTTCATAATCTATACCCCTTTTACCCGCATATTTAACAGAAAACAGATTATACATTGAATCAGGAACATATAGTACATTATAGATAGTACCTTCTACTCGTTCACTATTTTTATAAGTTTCAAAGTCAATATTACCTTTACCATATGCAGACATTGTCATACCATTGCCCATTCTTACACTGACTGGTGTTGTATATTCTTCGAACGTTGAAAACCATTCTCGATGCTTCGACATATGATCCGTCGCACCCGAATCCACAATCCAGAGATCATCCCGATTCCCACAGCTGCCTTTGTCACCTATTAGTGCTATCCTCGATGTTGATTTCTTCTGTCCAGAAGACAAGTTACTTCTTTCTTGATTATTCGACCATCTTCGCTGTCCATTATTCTTATTCATGAAGCAATTGTTACTTTTATGACCTTTTCTTTTGCACGTATAACACCTGAAGCAGTCCCTTTTTAAATGACCTTGTCTTCCACAATTATAACACTGCTCTTGTTTCAAATCATTCTTCTCATATTTATAAGAGTCATTCTTCTGTTCCTTATGACCGATTTTCAGATTAGCTAGCAACACTGTCGTCTCTTTGTGTACTTCCTTTTGCTCTTGTAATCTAAATTCTTCTGCCATCAAGCGCTCAGTCAAATTTTCGTGATTCTTCTTATCGTCAGATACCGAATCCCAAGCACTGTGAAAATGATTAAACTTTTGTGGCAAAGATGTTAAAACACGAGTCATCACCATAGTCTTTTCAATTTTTCCCCCGAGATTTTTCATTTTTCTAGCCAACTGTTCTATTTTTGAAATATTATACGTAACACTTTCACGCTCTGTCCACTTAAAATCAAAAAATTGTTTTTGAATCATCGACAGATTTTCATCAGATTTAGATCATATGTTGCTGTATGCTGTATTCAATTTGTCCCACATCTCCTTGGCAGTAGAACAACCCATTATAAGTTCGAGAGGCTTTCTCTCCACTGTTGTAACAATTAACTTTCTGGCAATTTTGTCCACCTTCTTGATCTTTTCCAACAACGCGTCACGATCTTCTGCACCTGCAGCTGGCTCAGCTAATCTTCCTCCGCAAACATCCACCACATCATCATCCTCTTCCATCAATGTGCGTACTACGAAGCGCCACTGATGCCAATTATCTTTGTCTCGAAGTTTTTCAATTTTTATATTTGGTTCCATTTTTGCACAAATATTTTATACTTGCACTCCAATTACATACTGCACTCCGATTTTAAAATGCCACTGGGCCCATAACCTGTTAAGGTATGGGTAAAATAATGAATAATTTAAGTACAGGAGCAAACACACGCTTTATTCAAGGAACAGTTTAGTAAAAAGTATACATAAAACGGACACACGAAATACACATTACAAGAGCACATTTAAAACTGAATTCTTAGGTCACATAATATCTGACAAGAGAATAAAAACAGACCCTTGCAAGATAAAAAGTATAACGGAGTTCCCAAGACCCAAGAACATAAAAGGGTTAAGAGCATTCCTAGGACTCACGGGATACTACCGACGTTTTTCATCATTATATGCGGAGAAAATCCAGCCACTTCTAGAACTCACTAGAAAAGAAAGACTATTGGAAAGTACCATGCATCAGCATTCGGTAAATTCTATGGATAAAGAAAAAAAAACCAAAGTCAACTTATAAATCCATGGGAGGGACGTAATCCACACAGGGAAAGATTGAAAAAATTGTAAGAACTCTTATAACCACTAAGTGTGAGTTTTAATAAAAAAAAAAAAATGAATAATTTCTGAGCAAAGAAATCAAATTTGAATAAAATTCAAATTTTATTTTACCCAGCAGGGGAATTTATGCAACAATACGTTTAGCATAAGTCTCCGTATCAACTCCTGACTGCGGTATGAGAACATACGAACGCACGTATAAGTCGTGTGAAAGATGTAAATAATGTAATAATTAAGCGTTAGGTATAAGACATAAATAAAAGAAACAAACATATTAATTAATTTTAAATAAGAAAATAATTGTAAGTGAACATGCATATGGAATTGCCAAGCCTTGTTGGTTTTAAACGGAGCGAAGGAAGACGAAACACGCCTCGACCGGCAGCTGTGACGTCATTGCTGCAGGCAACCGTTTGGTATCAGTTTGTGTGTGTGTTTGTTAGTGTTAGTGTGTAAATGAAGAACAAGTTGAATTATATATAGGTTTATGGACAATTTTACACAGCTTTTTAAGTGCTGAAAAAACCAGAAGTCACACGAATCAGAGACATATGTAGAAACACAGCTGGCGCCCGGCGCTACAATTCGATACTAAGAGGTCTATGATCGTGGGAACCGTTCAGCTACCGTGTGAAAATTTGCCATAACTTCAATAGTTTACACACCTTAATGTTCATAATTTGCATAGGTTAAGTTTATTAATGTACCTAACGATTTGTCAAATAATATTTATAAAAAAGTGTGCGCTTCATAGAAAGACGCGTAGGTTGTAATTAGTTAATAAACCGACGCTTGTTCAACTCTGTCCGAACAGTTTTCAACAGGAGTTGAACACCGGCATGAGTATAAAATCCCCAGCGAGCGACACACTCTTTCTCAGATCATCAACAGACAGCACGTGAAGTCCACGCATCTCAACACCGCAAATTTTACAAAGTTTAAGTAATGGTTTAAATCGTATTACGTAACCTGAAGTGTGATGGAACCGCCAGTACGTCGGTAAAAGTAATTAGTGATATACACGAGTGATGTAAAAGACAATAATACCGTAAACTACGAGGAGTCGAAACGTCGTCGATGAACTTCAAGAAGTCCACGTAGAACTTCGAGACATCCACGAGGGAAAAGACGAGGAGAGGAGAGGAAACAGAGCAATATACTAGAGGACGAAGGGACAGCCACATGCAGTTACAGCCAGCCGTACATCACCACGACCAGAGGTCGATGTCAGAACTCAGCATCCATTAGACGGAGAGAGTAATTCCAAACGATGCAGACACAGAGAAGGTGATACCGGAAGGGGATCCCAAAACTCGAGAGTCCAGGTAACGGTATAAACTCAGTTAAATGGTTGCAGAAATATGGAGGTGAAGTCAGACAAATATTCAATCTTATAAATGACCCTGAGGTCTATCAAAAGAAGGCTCTAGATTCCATATCCAAGTTTACATAAATTTTATTATTTTTATTTGCATAATGAATAATTAATAAAAGTTCAGAGAATAATAATTTATAACAAAGAACATAAAACTTATTAATCTCATAAATAAATGGTAATTAGAGAAACCATATTTTATTATATTTTTATATTATAATTAAATAATTAAAATCAAGTAAATGTAACGTAAAATCAAGTACGAAAGTTTACTTCAATTGTAGATTTTAATTAATTGAGACATTAGGAGTATAATTAAATAAAGTATTAGAATGGTCTCTATTAGAATTTTTATAAATGTTTAATTATTTATTTTTTTTATTAAGTGGTACATAATAAAAAAAACACACTTGCTAAGTCAATATTAATATTCAATTTCGTACGTGTTCATCACGCATTGTAATAATATTATTATGTATTATGTATTATATGTCTGTGTAAATATTCCAGGTCATATATGTCTTATGTTTGTGTATAATGTGTCTTAGACTATAAGAGCTAAGAGTTTGCCACGTTATAATTATACGATATTCGTATAAGGGGATACAAGGGTTTCAATATTAGTTAACCCACACACTAATTAATAACATGACAATTTGCAGTTTTTAATTAATAAACAAAATGAGTATAATTTTATTAACAAATTCGTACTAACTTCACAACCAGTACTATATCCTCTGTACTCTTTACTTGTAACGATATTCGCGTGCTTATCCACCCTCAATTAACTACCAAAGCCTGCGACCTAGCTGGGAAGCATCAAGGTAAATACTGCAGAAGAAGAGTATACCTTCGAGACGTGGGTAAGTGCGCACAAATGAGTAATAGCATATGTGCAAAAGTGAGTTGTTAAGAGTATCGTTGCAATATGTATGTAAAGTGTCGCCATCTGTGGGATTTCTTCGTGGTATGTCTGTAAAGTGTCGCCATCTTTGGAATTTCTTTAATATTACTATATAGTCTGTTACTAATGCGGTCCGTGGTTTTAGACAAACAGTGTATATACCGAATATTCTAGCGTTTTTCTTTAATGAAAGGTACTGGTGTGCTGTGTTGTTTATAAAATATATTTCATAAATTTCATAAATCATAAAAAACATATTTCATAAATCCAAGATTAATTTTTCATGTAAATTTTTTTATCAATATCGGCAAGTGAAAATTTTTTTTGTATTTTTATATTTGCTTTTGAGGTTAAGTTACATTGTTGAAAGAGAATTTTTGTGTGAAAGGTAAGTTTTTTTACTTTTTCAATCAAAAATATATATATACGTAATTATTTAATATATTATTATTGGATAAATTAAATTAAATAATAAACGATAGAATAATTTATTTCCCTACATTAATTTATATTAGTGTAGTGAATACTTTTTTTATTTTTCGTGATTCGTTAATGTCATAATTTTTATTAATAATTAAACAAATTATTAAATAAATTTAATTAAATAATAATTGAAAAAATCATTTAATTTTCTATATTAATTTATATTAGTGTAGTAATTTTTTTGTTTCATTATTAATGTTAGAACTTTATTTACTATTATAATATATTATAGATTTATTAGTTGTTAAATTATTAAAAAATTAAATTATTTAATATTATTAATTAATTTAATAATTTGTATTATTACAGTAAAATGCCACGAAATCGTACGCTGACTGGCCGTAAAGAACGTGCACGTAATCGTTCATTAATGCGTGATGTTAATTAATTAATAATTGAAAAAATAATTAAATTCTCTATATTAATTTATATTAGTGTAGTATTTTTTATTTACTTTTTATTCATTATTAACGTTATAACTTTATTTACTCTTATAATATATTATATATTTATTAGTTGTTAACAATTAATCAATTAATTAATTAATTAATTATTAATTAATTTAAAAATTTGTATTATTAGAGTAAAATGCCACGAAATCATACGCTGACTGGCCGTAAAGAACGTGCACGTAATCGTTCATTAATGCGTGATGCAAGAGAGCTACAACGAGAAGATCGACACAATGAACAATGTTCCCATCGTGATGATGCCCGTTTTTACGAGTATGCAGTGAATTTTGAAACTGCTCAGAAAAATTTTAATTGTGTAATGTATGTCATCGTCGTTGGTTTGATCTATAAATTGAAGAGGATGGATCTTGTACTCTTTGTCATAAATTTAATGTCAAAAATGAAGTAAATATTTTTTTCGCTGACAATAATATGGATCCTGGTCCACAACCTGATATATTGAAGAAATTAACGTTTGTTGAAAAACAATTAATTGCTCAAGTTCAAGTTCACAAGTAATCACAGTCTATCGACTAAAAGGTGGTCAATTTGGATATAGTGGACAAGTAATTAATTTTCATCAAGACATTACAAATTTTACTACTTCTTTACCTCATTCTATCGATATTATTCACAATATATTTTTGTTAGAAAACATGAGGCTGAAGGGTATAAAGATTTTATTGTAAATCGCAATAATGTCAAGGCTGCTTTGGCGTATCTTAAAAACAATAATTGTGACGATTTAAATAAAAGAATTAATCTAAAAAAAAAAAATTTTAAAAATTAAGGTTGCGAGGTCTTAAGCTATTTAAATCTCACTGTTTTAATATAAGATACCTGTATGTACTCAGTATGAGAGGAAGCAGTAATTAATTAGTTATAAGATACTCAAATAAAAAGATAAATTGTAAAGCGTTATTAATATCGTATTTAACCCTTTGCTTGTAAGCAGGCGCTTTCCTGTTGATTCCAGACTCGACATGCTTTCAGAGTCTTGTGTGAGTAAGAATAAGATAAAAAACTAATGTTAATAATAATAAAATCTGAAGACATAAATAGTCGCTAAAACAACTGATTTAAATTATATATATTTGTTTAGGGATAGTTTACATAAATAAAAATGTTAAGTTAAATATAGTTAGGAACTATATTCTCGCGCGGAAGTTGTCCCACTAACTTTTGTCCAGTACCTGGCGAAGGGAGCATAAATTCTCTCTCTTGCAAGGGCGACTCCGTACAGTGTAGACGTAAGAGCTATGCTCTTCAAATATGTGTATCATATTTGGTTTAATCTTCAGAAAATGTACCAGATGTAGTTTGTTTAAAGCATCTGGATGTATTAATTAATGTAGTCATGTGAATAGACAATAAGTTTAAAGTTATGTAAAACAAAAAGTATTGAAACGTAACAAAAAGTGTAACACAAGATGACTACGTACTTCAACGTATAAAAACTATTCCAAAGTAATACCCGGAGATGTGAACTAGCAGAAGCCACAAACTCTACTGCACGTGACAGAATATGCAGATCAGGACATCCGAGAATCTACACGATCATCGTAGATAACTACATGACATATTGTTCTCCCTGCTAACTTTGGAGCCCTTTACAGAGGAAAGCCAGACCGAGATGACGACGTAGCTGTTCCTGTTTCCCAAGACTGACACCCCAGGAGGAGTCTTCTGCATACCAATTAAAAGGTGACTCGATAGCCTGTCTATCGAGGGTTACTAATATTTGTTACACAACACATCTTGAAAGAGACTTTTCAGAAATGATTAACTTGGTAAAGACTTATAAATTAAATCAAATGTTTATAAGATTATATCTTATTAATTAATATTTCATGTAACTATTCTAACTTCATACGTTGTAACAGTTTATATGTTAATGTAGAGTAATATAACTCAAGCAATAATACCATTCTTAAATGTTGAATTAAAAGAAAGTCTTGCAAGCTAATATCATGAAAAGAGTATAATTAAAAGTTTTAACACAGAAAGTTCACCCGGATCCGAGGTATAACTATATAGAATCTAGTTTGATGCCAAAGTTTAAAGAAACCTTTCGATAATTTAATAATTGAATTAGCAATGTCATGGCATCAGTCAGTATATGTTTTTCTTAAATGTTGAATAAAGAGAAGTCTTCTTGTTACACACATATGAGGAGTGCTTAAATCAATTGTATACCTTGCCATTGTTTCCTTACACAAAGTAAACAATTACACAGCTAGTAAGTAATATGTTATTTTAATTATTTGTGATCAATTCTGTTACAACGTAGGCAGCCCTTCTAATTAACGGAGTTTAATTACGAAGGGTTCCCTGGATTTGTAACGCGACGAAAAGCTAGTTACAAAAGTGCGCCACTCTGCTTAATTGCTGAATTGTAAAAAAATAAAAGGGTAATTGTTTACAGAGTGTCATAAAAGTGCATTCACTCTGCTAATTTATGTAAAGGGTTGTTAAGCATCGTGACGTAAACAAAAGTGCGTTACTCTGCTTACTTTACTTGTAAAAAAAAATAAAGGAAACAAAGGAAAGAGTTTTAATTGTGTATATGTGTCACAAACAAATTGCATTCACTATTTATGCGTGGATAAACATAAATAGTATGATTAATAACTAAATGTTTAATATTGATATATGCACTCAGAAAGTTACTTTAATAAATGTAATGTTCAAAACATATTTAATACACTATTAAATAACGTAATATGTATTAATACTTAGATGGTAGTATGTATAAGTAAAATGTCATTAGCGTCATACAATGCAAAATGCTATATGCAGGTTCCTACCGGCACAACCTGAATAATTCGATGTAAGTACTTGCATACATGAATTGTGACCAAGCATAACAATTTTGGTCAACCGAACAATCTGTAACAGGTTTGTTTACGACAAACTACGACCTGTTGTCTCCTGAATCATTCTGCACAGTGTATGTCCAACTACATTGCTTACATACACTAGTATGTGTTATAAAAAAAAAATTGATTAAAAATAACTTTGTAAATAATAATAAAGTAATTAAGTAGAAGTCGTGATTTAAAACTTGTGAACAAAATAAGTAATTATTTAATTGAGAAAGGTTTATGAATGAACGAAGCCAAAGTGTTGTCTAAGCGGAATAATAATAAATGTGTTGTACAAAAGTGTGCTCCCCTTCTCAAGTTTAAAACGACCTGTTTCAAATCGTTGGTGTTATTCACTCGCATTGTGTAGACAATAAGATGTAAAAGCAAACACCCCATTGTCACACACTCTCACCCTCCTTTGTTAACTAAATATGTAGGCCACCCTCTGACCTACATTCCAGTAAACAGCTGATCGGCTATTTAACATTGAAAGATATGTGTGTGATTTCTGTCTCTCCCTTAGAAGAGAAATTGTTCTTTTCTAATTTGTGTAAATTGATTACTTATGAATTTGTTATATGTAATATATGTGTAATATAATAGTATTAATTTTAAGTACGTGCTAATGTGTTAGAACAAAATGGCCCAATTTAACCCTGATTTGTTATTAAAAGACGAGCTGTCTTACGAAGCTCTTTTGCGTGGACTACTCCATGCTGATGTAACAGTCGCGGAATTACGAAGTTCAATTCGCGAATGTGGATTTGATGCGCCCGTGCAATTAAACAATCTAAGCCAACTCGATTATGAAAGCGAGAAAGAAATTTGTACTGCCAAGTATAGTAAACTATACTTATTGTCTCAAACACTCCAAGACGAGAAATCTCCGGCAAAAATTTTGCGGACTACCCAGAGAATAGAGCATTTAACCAGGCGAATAAAAAATTTGTCGATCTGGCCGAATCTCAAAGTAATACCCGAAGATAGATCTCGACTATCATTGATGAATAGACCCAATACGATTGCTGATCTGGAACAGTGCAGTATCCATTCTTCAAATGTATGGTACTCAGATCAAAATAGAGAAGCAATGAAAACCTCTGGAACTAATAGACATCAATTGCAAGCACTACTGCCTGATGTAACAACCTCGTATGAAAGTCAAGTTTCTAGTAGACCTCACTATGTGCGCAAAGCTGGTAAGTTAACTGTAAACCCAGATAAAGCGGAAACCAAGTACCCACCTCGCAGAAAACCCACCTGTTATAATTGTGGCAAATATGGGCACATAAGTAGAGAGTGCAAAAGTAAGCCATTGGAACGGAACCAACCTGTGAATATAAAGTGTGCTAAATAAATATGGTGATTAAATAGACGATAGTTCTAAGAGCGTTTCTTAAATCCCCAAAGTAGTTTAATAAATAATAAAGTGAATAATAATAATTGATTTAAATACTAGAGCTAAATAAATCCTAAGTTATACTAAAATTGTGTGAAGTGTAGAAGTAATTAAAGGAAAAGAATAATAATAAAAGGTAAAGTTGCGTATTGTAAACACTTCGCAGTGGTGGCAAGTAAGAGAAATTAAAGCGTGTTCAGTATTGTAGGAATTGTACTAAACAGCCACGCACCCTCCCTATTGTGATAAACCGGTGCTAGCCTGAACAATTAAAAACCACCCCTAGTGAGTATTACAATGCATTGTGAAGTGTCTCCTCTCCCGCATAGTTTGTTTAAAAGTATTGTTAAAAGAGATAAAAGAGAATCATATTCGTGAGATTCCGCTTCTCTCAAACCAGTGATCTAAAGTGGAGTATGGGATCCTCTTTAGATTACATTAGAAATAAGTTTATGAGATATAATCAAGTATTGATTATATATGTAACGTAACAGGTCACAACGGCGCCGACTGAAAGGGAAATGATAGGGCTGAAATGTGCCAAAGATCATTAATAATTGCTGAAAGCTAACTTCCGTAGTTAGAGTAAGCTGGTGTCAGTCGGGCCGGGATGTTGTGAGTTACGGATAAGTAGGGATCATTCCAATCTAAGGTTTGGAAATTAGGATTAAGATTAAAATGTAAGTTAGTACTTAAGAAGTAAGAAAAAGGGAATTTCACGAAGGCGATCATTTAAATGAATAATGTCATTTAAAGAAATTAGGAAAAACCAACTGTGCACTAATAATAAATAACTTCACACACTGCCACTAATCGTACTCCCAGTCCCCAATTATCACAAAGGTCACAAGTCGACCCCGTTCGAGTTACTATACAAGTATAGACCAAACCACCCTTTGTCCACAAGATGGAATATACACGATCTACTGCCTCCGCAAATAACGGATAAGCAGATAAAGAGAATATGGAACAAAGCCCGCTCTAACTTGAGAGCAAGCTTGGAAAAATCCAGAAGATACCACGAGAAAGGTAATCATAGCAACTCAGTCAGGTACCAAGTAGGTGACTTGGTAATGTACAAGACTCACCCCATTAGTAGTGCGATTGATAAGACCACCTCGAAACTATCATTCAGATGGTGTGGCCCTTATCAAATCCAAAAGTACCTAACTCCAGTTACAGTAGCCCTGTGCGAAACTGCAACTCAGAACTATGTGCGGAGAACGCATATTTCGCAACTAAAGTTGTATAAGAAGAAGTGACGGTATAATAAAAAAAATAAGAAAAGGAATACTAGGTAGTAAAGAAAATTATATTTCTGAATCCGCGTAAGAAATGTAAAACGTAGAGTTTGGGAACGAGGCCTGATCAACCTGAGTTCCAGTTCTGCGGAACATGCATTAATGAATAATCATTAACTAGATGGGTACTAACACTCATTAACTACATGAGTTATATAGGACTCACAGAAGAAAAGATAGAATTCTAAATAGTAGAGATTTAGAAAGTTACTCTACAGAAGAGAGAGTAAGACAAACAAAAAACCGGTAGTAAAATTAAGTGATAGAGATAAGAAAGAGTTTTGTGTTTTAATTGTGTAAATATTTAGTGTAAATAGTATGTAAAGAAAAAAGGTAGTTCATAAGAATGTAAAGTGTACAACAACTATGTGAAAGAAATTACACACACTAACCCCATTTAATATCCCAGTGCCCAATAGTGAGTTAGACTCAAAAGCTAAACCGTAGCGTGCAATTCAAGCGGTGGAGTATGTGACGATTTAAATAAAAGAATTAATCTAGAAAATAAAAAATTTTAAAAATTAAGGTTGCGAGGTCTTAAGCTATTTAAATCTCACTGTTTTAATATAAGATACCTGTATGTACTCAGTATGAGAGGAAGCAGTAATTAATTAGTTATAAGATACTCAAATAAAAAGATAAATTGTAAAGCGTTATTAATATCGTATTTAACCCTTTGCTTGTAAGCAGGAGCTTTCCTGTTGATTCCAGACTCGACATGCTTTCAGAGTCTTGTGTGAGTAAGAATAAGATAAAAAACTAATGTTAATAATAATAAAATCTGAAGACATAAATAGTCGCTAAAACAACTGATTTAAATTATATATATTTGTTTAGGGATAGTTTACATAAATAAAAATGTTAAGTTAAATATAGTTAGGAACTATATTCTCGCGCGGAAGTTGTCCCACTAACTTTTGTCCAGTACCTGGCGAAGGGAGCATAAATTCTCTCTCTTGCAAGGGCGACTCCGTACAGTGTAGACGTAAGAGCTATGCTCTTCAAATATGTGTATCATATTTGGTTTAATCTTCAGAAAATGTACCAGATGTAGTTTGTTTAAAGCATCTGGATGTATTAATTAATGTAGTCATGTGAATAGACAATAAGTTTAAAGTTATGTAAAACAAAAAGTATTGAAACGTAACAAAAAGTGTAACACAAGATGACTACGTACTTCAACGTATAAAAACTATTCCAAAGTAATACCCGGAGATGTGAACTAGCAGAAGCCACAAACTCTACTGCACGTGACAGAATATGCAGATCAGGACATCCGAGAATCTACACGATCATCGTAGATAACTACATGACATATTGTTCTCCCTGCTAACTTTGGAGCCCTTTACAGAGGAAAGCCAGACCGAGATGACGACGTAGCTGTTCCTGTTTCCCAAGACTGACACCCCAGGAGGAGTCTTCTGCATACCAATTAAAAGGTGACTCGATAGCCTGTCTATCGAGGGTTACTAATATTTGTTACACAACACATCTTGAAAGAGACTTTTCAGAAATGATTAACTTGGTAAAGACTTATAAATTAAATCTAATGTTTATAAGATTGTATCTTATTAATTAATATTTCATGTAACTATTCTAACTTCATACGTTGTAACAGTTTATATGTTAATGTAGAGTAATATAACTCAAGCAATAATACCATTCTTAAATGTTGAATTAAAAGAAAGTCTTGCAAGCTAATATCATGAAAAGAGTATAATTAAAAGTTTTAATACAGAAAGTTCACCCGGATCCGAGGTATAACTATATAGAATCTAGTTTGATGCCAAAGTTTAAAGAAACCTTTCGATAATTTAATAATTGAATTAGCAATGTCATGGCATCAGTCAGTATATGTTTTTCTTAAATGTTGAATAAAGAGAAGTCTTCTTGTTACACACATATGAGGAGTGCTTAAATCAATTGTATACCTTGCCATTGTTTCCTTACACAAAGTAAACAATTACACAGCTAGTAAGTAATATGTTATTTTAATTATTTGTGATCAATTCTGTTACAACGTAGGCAGCCCTTCTAATTAACGGAGTTTAATTACGAAGGGTTCCCTGGATTTGTAACGCGGCGAAAAGCTAGTTACATAATCCTTGGTGTCGTGATATTATAATTGACGAAAATAATTTAGAAAGATTACCTGATTATGAAAGTGTTTTTCGACAAATAATATGTAGTCAAGAACAACAAAATATTTCATTTAATTTGGATAGTGAAGATGATGACCAAAATCCGTTGTTAAATAATATTTATGAATCTGGAGCTCCAACGGTCACTTTTAAATGTAATCGAGAGGCAGTAAATAATGTATTGGGAATTCAGGAAGATAATGATGGATCTCGCGTTTTATCTTGGCCTAGAATAAATTCTGTAACCATTAATGAATTTACGTGCTACGGATATATTTGTAGAGCTTTTCCAACTTTATTTCCTATTGGAAAAGGTGATCTTAAAGATGCGAGGTTTCGTAAAATTTCCAATAACGAGTATTTTAAATTTCTCATGATGTATGAAGGTGGCAGATTTGCTTAACATCCAAGATTTCGATTTTTTGCTTTTAACAACCTGATGCATTGGAGAACTTTGCAGAATGGGAATATTTGTGTTAAAAAAATTCATGTTTACATGGTATTGAAACAATCGAACAACTTCAAGAAATATTACAAAGCGAACCAAGATTGTATAAATCAATTTTATCTTACAATGCTAATCTAAGGTCATCAAGCTCTTATTGGTACATGAGGTCTCCAGAATTATTGGATATGGTTGAAGAATTAGGAACTCCTACTGTTTTTATTACATTAAATGCAGCTGATTTATATTGGCCAGAGATTTATCGTATTCTTGATCCTGATTATGATTATGCCAGTCTCAATCGAAATACTGAATTCATTCGTATATCAAAATTATTGAATTCTAATCCTTTAATTGTTGCCTATTTTTTTCATAAACAGTTAGAATTTTTTATGGAACATTTTTCTAAAAAATGTTTCTAAGTCAAAGATTTCTGGTTTCGTATTGAATTTCAACATAGAGGTAGTCCTCATATGCATGGTATTTTCTGGCTTGAAAATGCTCCTGATCTCAATAATCTTAATCCAGATGATATTGTAAGAATACAAGAAACTATTAAGTATTTCGATGAATTTATATCTACTTGACATCCAGATCCTTCTCAAACTGATGATATACTTCCATCAAAAATGCATTTTATTGACGTACCTGACCAAGATGTGGATTACAATCATTTAATACGTGCAGTACAAATGCATAAATGTTCTAAAGGTTATTGTCAAAGAAAGAAAAAAAATTCTTCTGAAACTACTTGTCGTTTTAAGTTCCCAAAAGAATGTGTCAACGAAAGCAAGATTCAAATTATTCACGGTGAATTAGAATATATTTCAAAAAGAAATAATTCATATTTAAATAGCCATAGTCCACAAATTTTGAAAATTTGGCGAGCAAATATTGACTCACAAGCCATCGTTTCTATTCATGCTGTTCTTAAGTATATTGCTAAGTATGCTAGCAAAGCTGAACCAAGATCGGAACGTATAAAACATTTCATTAGACAAACAGTGCAAGCGTCACATAGTAATGTTAATGTTCAATAAATAGTTCAAAAGATTTTGATAAAAATGTGTGCTGAACGTGATTATTCTACTCAAGAAATTTTGTTGATTTTAATGAGTTGGCCTTTGTTTCGATCATCTCGTCAATTTGTTTTAATTAATTCATCACATAATGTATGGGAACAACTTGATATGAATAGAGAGGATGGAAGCATTTCTATTTCAAATTCTTTGGAGAAATATCAACAGCGATCAGCGGAACTTGAAAATTGTCGAAAATATGTCTTTAAAAGATTTTTTTACAAAAATTTATAAAAGAGGTGCAAATTATAGTACTAAAAAAGTACCTTTTATACTTAGAGTCATACCAAAAATTGAATATGATCCTGGTGTTGAAAACAATGAAAATTTTTACAAGCAACAAGTTTTATTACATATTCCCTGGCGACAACTGAATGATCTAAATCCACATAATAGTACTTGGAAGATTATATATGAGCAGCATTTTGGGAATGACGATATTCTGAATTATGATTTGGATTATATGCTACAAAATTTGGAAGACGAAGAAGATTTTGAAGAAATAGACCAATTAGAAGTAGATCAACCATGTGATTGGATGGACGTAGCTGCTGGACCAAATACTATTCAGGAAGAAGTAGATCTAGGTAGAAGAGAAATTGATATCAGATGTAATTGGCATTCTATTTTGAATCAACAAGTGTTGAATACATTAGAAAATTTTATTGAAAATGAAAAATAATAGAAAATCAAACAAATGACATTGTTAATGTTCAATATAATCTGCCAAATATTGTTTTCTTTGATGAACAACAAGAACTGACAAATATATTTGAAAAACAACTTAGTTATCTACAAGGTAACGAAGAAGAACTTCCGATTAAAAGAATTGTTATTCAAGGAAAAGACGGTTCTGGAAAGAGTAGCCTACTTTAATTAATTATCTCACTTGTCGATTGAATCAAACATTGGGACCATCTTCTTATCAATTGCTTGCTCCAACTGGTGCTGCTGCTGTTAGTATTAATGGATCAACAATACACTCCAAACTTTTATTAGGAGTACATAAAGTATTTAGAGAACTCAGTTCACACTCACTTGCTCAATTTCAACAGAAAATTCGTGGTTGTAAATTTCTGTTTATAGATGAAATGAGTATGATTGGATGTAGTCTTTTGAGGAAAATTGATTTAAGAGTACGCAGAGCTATTCCATCAAGACAAGATGAACCGTTTGGTGGATTATTTGTCTATTTTTTGGGGGATATTAATCAGTTACCTCCTGTTAATGACAGACCACTTTACAGTGATAAAATTGAAGGAAGTGAATTCCTTTTAGAAGGAAAATTATTATTCACATCAAGTATTTAAAAGTATTTTTTTTATCGTCATTTCGACAAAATGAATGTCAACAAATATTTTGAAATATATTTGATCGTGTTAGTAATGGTGAATGTACAGTTCAAGACTATGAAATATTAATGACACGTAGTATACAAACTTTTTCACAAAACGAACGTCATTTTTTCAACGATGCAATTAGGCTATTTGTAACAAATAAAAATGTAAAAGAATTTAATCATCAAAAGTTAAAAAATTTCGTCAACAAGTTGCTTATATTCCAGCTATTCATAATTGTTCTAAAGCAAAATCAGCAAGAGCAGAATTATCAGGTGGACTTGAACCATTTATAATTTTCTCGATTGGATCTAAAGTTATGTTACATTCTAATTTGTGGGTTGAAAAAGGATTAGTGAACGGAGCTTTAGGTTACGTTGAAGATATTATCTGTGAAGAAGATCATAGTCCACCTGATCAAATACCACGAGTGATAATGGTTCGTTATGAAAATTATTTTCATTCAACTTATGAAAATAGTGGTTGTGTTCCAATTCCACCTATAACTGAATTTTGGAAAAGTGGAAATATTAATTGCTCAAGGAAACAATTTCCGTTACGATTAGCCTTTGCAATTACAGTTCATAAGTCTCAAGGTTTAACCTTAGATAGAGCTGGTGTAGATATTGGAGGAAAGGAAACTTCTATTAGTTTAACATATGTTGCGTTGTCGAGAGTAAAAACTTTAGGTTTAGCATTAAACATAACATTTTCTTACGATAGATTTTGTACTATTACAAATTCACATATGTTAAAGTGTAGAAAACAAGAGGAAACTCGAATGGGAAATTTTGTATCTGATTAAAAATGTATCTAATTACTGATTTAATTATTAATTAACTATGTTAATCTTTTTTTCTAATAATTTAATTTTTAATTTTTTAAAAATAATTTTCTATTGTGTTTTTTATATTAAAAAAAAATAAATATAAAAAATCAAAATATTGTGTTTCAGCCATCAAATTATTTCGAAAAACCAAAAATTACTTTTTTTTAACTAGCTAAAAGCATGGTTTGATGGTGATTCGTGAAGCTCAAATATAAATATTGTGATTATTTATTTGTACGTAATATTTTGTGTATTTAAGCTTCGCGAGTCACCACAAAGCCATGCTTTTAGCTAGTTCTATAATACTCCTCATTTGGTGGAGGGGGGGTTCAGAATAGCTGTCTGCTTGCACGTCGTCCTCCTTGGGCCTTAGGTCATTGTTACCACGTGTTCATTGTTGCAGGTGTGCACTGTCCCTTGTCGCCAGAGACCCCAACAAGACGTGTTACGAGATCAACGTGCCCCACTCTTCCTACCCTTACTGCTGTCCCAGTTACCACTGCGTCGACAACAAAAACAGAAGAAACAAATACAGCAACCGACCATGCCTCCTGGCTGTTTCACAGACTATGCTTATCAAGGTTTGATATTGCTTAAAGTGTAACGGTATATAATAAAAGTGTTTAAATAAAAGTGTTTAATTTAAACTGAACTAATACTGTACTTGACCTCTGAATATTGTTATTCACGTCTTCAAAGGTCTTGGGTCTAAACACTTCACTGTATCTGACTCGTCTCTCTTAATTCCTTTAAAAGAGCTTTCTCTCTTGGTACTGGTCTGCCATTTCTTTTTTTATAGCTGTTCTATTACCTGTAAAACAATTCCTTCTTAACCCGGTTTTAAATTCCTCTTGGCCTCTTTCTCCGTCTTTTGCCGTCTTCCTGACGTCCTTAACTTCTGATTCGCTTAAATTATCTTCGTGTTTCACTTTTCGTCTCTTTTGGAGTAATAACAACAACGGAAACCACAACATGAATAATATAGTATAGTCCCAGACCTTGATTATTTGATTTATTCTCCTCTTTGTCAAGTAAAATCTTATTCAATCATCATCATCGTCAACATCTTTACAACACGGCACAGGCAAGGATCCTCCGGCCATCTCTTCCTGGGTCTACATACACACCTGTGTCATACAGGTTTGTACTTCCAGACTCGCATGACCAGTCTGGAATCTGGCATTCTTTCTAAGTATCCTGTTAAACTTTGTACTTTTTAATAACTGCATATGTAAACAGCTGGTTCGTGCAGTGACGTCATCCCCCCGCTAAACTGCTACCAGCGTGTTTCATTACGCTCGTCGCAGTCAAGTTAGTTAACTGTTAAACTCTGACCGGACAACAGCCTTCATCGCCGCGGCTATGTGATTCTTGCAAATCGGAATATTCCATTTCAATTTATTCTTATACTTTTCAGTCTTAATTAATTCCTACTTTGGCAATGTATGCCACGCTACACTGCACGGGCCATGCAATCATTTTCACATAAATTTATATAAACAGTTAATTCAAAAAATACAGTCCACTACGTTATTTCATATTATACCAGCCTCACATTGTAAGACCAACTCAAGAAATATTCGAGAGCGTCGAAGACGTAACATTTGGTCCTCCGGGCCGGATATATATTTCATCTAACAGCCCCAAATAACATTTTGGTCAATCCCGAATCTTCTCAAACGTAAAATTGCTGGCCGTGAGCATAAATTCATTACTTTCAAAAAAAAAAACTTCATACTTGGTCGTACAAGCTTCTACAGGACATCGTTTCTAATACCGCAAGATATTCCACTTCATCGTCACTTGTCATTCATCATTGAAGATCAGAACTTCAAGCCTGCACAGAGAGCTACAACTTCAAACATCACCCGACAAGCGGAAACAAGACTTGCGCCACCAATCCAAGGCCAGCCGGACAGGATCGCCAAGGAAACGACAGGCAACGGAGCCATCTTAAACCTGCAGAGGACTCTCATAATTCAAGTGACTATGAACTTATATTTCTCATAGTTTCTCACTTATATAATTTTATATACATTAAAAATGAGTAATATTTGCAAAATAATTTTTATATAAACAGAAATCAGTTTCAAGTGACTATAGACCTGTATTTTCACACAAACTTTCACTTATACAATTTTACAAGAAATCAATCAGAAACTTAAATAATGGAATAAAGCTATATTTATATTTTTATTTTTAAATGAGTCATATTTTCAAAATAATTTTCATATAACTATTTTTTTAAAAATAAGTACATATTATAATAAGGAATTAGATTATGTTATACCACTCACTGGCTGCCGCATTATATCAGAATTTGATAAAATACTCAAATTGCATTAATTCTTCACCTGTTCTGCATTTATTTATCGATTTCGGATCACCAGCTTGCAGTTCAATCATGACTGATGTGAAAGCGTTGATTAAAATCGTGGCACAATCAAAGCCTCTATACCTTCGCGGACAATTTCGATCCTGAAATAAATGATCACCATGCTTTAAAAATAAAACTTCGTCACTTGATGGAGTTGTCCGCGAAGTATGATGAAATTCAGACCCGAATTGAGGCTCATGAATCTGATTTCACATCGGTAAGTGACAGGGTTCAGACAGAGGATGATCTCTGCACTGTTGAGTGTAAGCTGCACAATTTATTAGAACGTGCAGACGAGGTGAGCAAAAAACCGTTGATGCAAACCGAAGTTACGATAATTAAAGCATCCTCTATTCAATTAGAGCCAATTAAATTGCCCTGCATCTCAGGCAACATTATTGATTGGCAGCACTATTACAACATGTTCTTGGAGTTAGTACACGTCAGAACGGACCTGACGGACATCCAGAAATTGCATTATCATTCTTTACTAAGGGACGAGGCTTTAAATGTAATAAAGTCTCTCCCAATCACCCATGATAATTATGCGGTAGCCATTGAGCTAATGCAGGCCAGGTATGATAGTAAATTAATTGTCTCAGCGTATCATGTAGGGAATGTCTTGGGCATGAAGTCCATTCAGCAAGAGTCCATGGTTGGCATTTCAAAATTTATTGACGAAATCACCGCAAATATAAACGCTTTGAATTCATTGAGTTTACCTGTAAATACCTTTGAAATTATTTTTGTTCAATATTTAACTCAGAAACTTGATAACCGGACATGTCGACTATGGAAGGAGACTTTCGACTATCCAACGAAAGATTCCCTAATTTCAACAATTTCATTAAATTTTTAAATAGTAGAAGACAATTAATGCAAAACGTTGGCGCATCAACCAGTTCAGCAAACAGAACACACGTTAGCGATAAGATTCCCTATCGCAAGACTGTTAAACCCGCTGAGCTCACTAGGTTAACATTTCATACTAATATCAACAATAACACTTGTCAGCTGTGTCGCGGTAAACATAGACTGTCTGAATGCCCACAATTCGTGGCTACATCTCCCTTTGAGCGAAAGAACATTTTACTCAAATACAAACTTTGTTTAAATTGCATGCGTCCAGCCATGAGCCCTCACACTGTCCTTCCACATTTTCTTGTAGGACATGTTCCAAACGACATCATACAATGATTCACATATCAGGCAGTAACACTTCAAACAGGGGAAACAATCAATTTTCCCTCAAATTACAAACAAATAAATCTATTCTGTTATCCACCGCTGTCTGCATGACAACGGACCAAGCCGGTAGGAAACATCCAGTAAGAATTCTATTAGATTCAGGATTTCAACCAAACTTCTGTACCATGAGTTTCGCACGCCGCGTGGGTCTAAAATTAACCAAGTCTCAACTACCCATCACTGGTATAAACAATTCCCTATGTCAAGCTGACTTTAGTACAAGGGTAAGGCTGCATTCTCGTTACAAGGATTTCAATCTGTACGTGCATTGCGCTGTGCTTCCCAGTATTACGAATAATCTCCCCGCAGAATCGTTTAATATTTCATCCCTAAATATACCAAAAAACATATTCTTAGCTGACCCGCAACTAAACTTTTCTTCACAAATCGACATATTACTTGGTGCCCAGTACTATTTACAATTGATTGAATCTATCAAATTCATCCGCAGCCCACACTTTCCCATAATACAGGATACAAAATTGGGATTCATCCTCGCTGGTAACCTGCCCTTTAATGTCGACATGACAAAACCTGTTTCATCATTTATAGCGTGCGAAGAAAACAATGCCATTTCATCGCAATTAAAAGACTTCTGGCAATTAGAGGACGTTGCAGTCCGTACTCCTTCAGTTGAAGACTCAGAATGCGAAAGTCATTTTATCGCTAACACTTTCCGCAATAACAGTGGTAGATTTGTTGTGTCCCTACCTCGCAGGGGATACAACTCTCATTTGTGCGATTCTCTTCCCGGAGCTATTCGCAGATTTCAATCACTGGAACTTAAGTTCAAGCAGAAACCTGCTCTTCATAAAGACTATAGTAAATTCATGCAGGAATATTTAACTCTGGGTTACATGTCTTTGCTTGATTCTTACGATTTGTCAGTCAATAAGTCAGACACCTTCTACTTACCGCACCATTCGGTTTTTAAAGGCTCTAGTATAACCACCAAATTGCGAGTTGTTTTCGACGGCTCTGCCAAAACAACAAATAATTTGTCCTTAAACGACACATTAATGGTTGGTCCCACGGTCCAGCAGGATCTTTTTTCAATTATGTCTTGGTTTAGAACGCACCAATACGTCCTCATTTCGGACATTGAAAAAATGTACCGTCAAATTTTAGTTACTCCCAGGGATTCTAATTTGCAACGAATTGTTTGGCGCGACGCCCCCCATAGGGAACTTCAACACTACGCCTTGAGGACAGTCACATATGGGACTGCAAGCGCTTCATTTCTGGCCACAAGATGTTTGGCACAAATAGCTCAGGTAAACAAAACTCAACACCCTATAGCCTGTTCTGCTATCGCAAATGATTTCTATGTGGACGATCTCATGACCGGCTCAGATAACCCACACATTTTATCACAAATGAAGTCCGACATTACAAATTTATTAAGTCGATACGGGTTTACTTTGCACAAGTGGTTTTCCAATGATCAAACCATTATAACTTCACACGCCAACTCTTCCCTTGACTTTAACAAGAATCAAACTATGCGTACTTTGGGTATTCAATTAAGGATGATAGTTTCATATATAGTTTTCAAAGAAATTTCGAAGTGGAGGTATTTAACAAGAAAAGGGTATTATCCGTTATCGCCGGAATTTACGACCCATTGGCCCGGTTACATTTTGGTGCAAACATTCCATGCAGATACTGTGGTTAACGGGAACAAGTTGGGACGACCCCCTGTCAGACTCATTATCTAATCAATGGGTAGAACTTTATGCTCAGTTGATATCAGACACTTATTTTAAGATTCCAAGATCCGTAAAGAATTTAAATAATTCCCAAATCATTTCATTTCAACTCCATGGGTTTGCCGACGCTTCAGTAAAGGGTTACGCGTGCTGGATTTATGTGCGAACGGTGTATTCAAACCACAGCATTTCATCAAACTTATTATGCTCTAAATCTAGAGTCGCTCCCTTAAAGCAGGTAACATTACCCCGACTTGAACTTTGCGCCTGTCTCGTATTTGGCTCAGTTGGTTTCCAAGGTTGTAAACGCTGTGAGTTATAAATTTGACGAATTGTATTTTTACTCCGACTCAATGATCGCCTTACACTGGATTCACCAGCAGTCTTCCAGATGGAAAGATTTGGAACATCTTTCCGCGTTGCGGAGATACAGTGACTCACTGCAAAGGGTATCTGGCATCATGTCACCTCACATGACAACCCTGCTGACATCCTATCGCGTGGTTGTCTACCCCGCTTTTTACACTGTCACCCACAATGGTGGTATGGTCCATCCTCGTTGTCCAATGAGTCATTATCATGGCCCACCAGTGCTTTCGATGCCCATTCACCCTGCACTCATCCCGATCTTGATCAAGAAAAACGTAAACAAGTCCAAACCACACTGGTTGCCACATCATCTACGCCTAATTACTTTGAAAACTACTCTTCGCTTTCAAAGCTCCTTCGTGAATTTACTGCCTTCGATTCATTAGGAACTCTAGACTTCCCATAGCTGACATAAAAACTTCTTTTTTAACTTTCCATGAGCTACATGGCACACTTTTTATTTTTATTCGTCAGTCCCAGCGATCGCACTTTAATATCGAAATCAAGGAACTTGAGGCACAAAGCTCTATCCCTAATAATAGCAAAATTCTTTCACTTAACCCCTTTTTGGACAATACGGGGATATTACGCGTGGGCGGACGCCTTCAGCACTCCCAGCTCACCTATGATAGCAAACACCAAATCATATTCCACCCGCATTCTTATCTCAGTAAACTAATCATAGAAGGCGAGCATCTTCGTCTACTCCATGCAGGGGTACAATTGACACAGTGCTCTCTAGGTCAGAAATACTGGATAATCAATGATAAATCGTACATACGATCAGTAATACACAAATGCATCACTTGCTTTCGATTCCGTGCAAGGGGCTCAAGCCAATTATTAGGACAATTGCCCTCTTCCCGAGTTACTCCTTCTAAGCCATTTTCTCAATGTGCAGTCGACTACGCCGGTCCTGTATTTATACGTCAGGGCGGGCAGCGTTCCAAATCGATTTCAAAGGCCTATATTTCTCTATTTATATGCACCGCCACTAAGGCCATTCACCTTGAATTAGTTTCAGATCTCACCTCAGACGCTTTCATAGCAGCCTTAAGACGTTTTATAGCTCTTAGAGGCATCCCTTCACAGATATTTTCTGACAATGGTACAAATTTTCGTCGTGCTAGCAGTACACTTCACGACTTATACAAACTTCTCCAATCAAACGAATTTGAACAGACTACCCAGGACTTCACCAGTGCCCAGTGCTCGTCAAATGGTCCTTTATTCCCCCTCAGCACCTCATTTCGGTGGCCTGTGGGAGAGTTGAATCAAGAGCGTCAAGTTTCATTTGAGGCGCGTTGTCGGCAGAACCATTCTCACGTTTGAAGAATACACCATTTTAACTCAAATAGAGCCTTGCCTCAACTCACGCCCCTTGTTCGCCATCTCAAATGACTCTGGGGATCCCGAGCCTTTGACTCCAGCGCACTTCTTGGTTGGTTCTCCACTCACTTCACTCCCGGAACCTGACTATTCCGAAGTCAAAATTGATCGTTTGGGTAGATGGTGGCTGCTGCAAAGATTCACCCTCTCTATATGGATGAGGTGGTCAAGGGATTATTTGCACCAGTTGCAACAGCGCCACAGATGACGTCACCAGTCAAAATACTTGGCTCCCGGACAACTGGTCCTTATTTTGGAAGATAATTCCCCCCCCCTGGAGTGGAAACGCGGTGTAGTCACTCAGGTCCATTTGGGTCAGGATTCCCTAGTGGATGTTCGCACCGCAAACGGCATCCTACGTAGGCCCATTCACAAATTGTGCCCACTTCCAGTGGCCTCAGATTAATCACACTACAACGTTCAAATGACATGTACTATTGACTTAAACTTTTATCGCATTCTCGTGCTTCATGCCCGCGACATACCCCGGGTGATCGCATGCTTTCCATTTGTTATTCTTATTATTCTATTATTATGTAATGCCAATTATTATGTCTTTCTTATTATCATATTAATATATATTATTGAATTTTTGGGTGTCATTATTCTATTATTATGTAATGTCAATTATTATGTCTTTCTTATTCTCATATCATCATGTATTATTATGTCTTAACACTTATGATGCACTATTCATATAATAACTCAAACCGCAAAATCGCCCGATTTTGTGCGGGCAGTACGTTAAACTTTGTACTTTTTAATAACTGCATATGTAAACAGCTGGTTCGTGCAGTGACGTCATCCCCCCCGCTAAACTACTACCAGCGTGTCTCATTACGCTCGTCTCAGTTAAGTTAGTTAACTGTTAAACTCTGACCGGACAACAGCCTTCATCGCCGCGGCTATGTGATTCTTGCAAATCGGAATATTCCACTTCAATTTATTCTTATACTTTTCAGTACTTAATTAATTCCTACTTTGGCAATGTATGCCACGCTACACTGCACGGGCCATGCAATCATTTTCACATAAATTTAAATAAACAGTTAATTCAAAAAATACAGACCACTAAGTTATTTCATATTATACCAGCCTCACGTTGTAAGACCAACTCAAGAAATATTCGAGAGCGTCGAAGACGTAACATATTCGTTCCACCGTTGTTTGTAATCTTTTAAGCTTTCATTTAAGTTAAAAACTTGTAACTTTTCCCTTATAGCCTTATTTCTTATACGGTCATGGTTAGAACACCTTTTAACTCTTTTTAAGAACGCCACTTGCAAGGCCTGTATTTTACTGTCTTGTTTCTTGGTTGATGTCCATAATTCTCACCCGTAGGACAGTAAAGGGCTGCTATAACTTTGTAGAACCTTAATTTTGAATCTCGATGTACCTTGTCTGTAAAAGTACGGTTGGTTGTCCCACAGATCTTCTGAAATTTACCTGAAATAACATCAATATCATAATTTCTATCGTAGCCAATGTCATTTTCCGAATAATTAAAGTAGCTCACCTGTTTTAGAATTCGATAAAAAGTCATTACTATTTTTAATAATCATCTGATTAAATGAAACACCAATTTTAGCGGACCTACAAAACCCGGTCAGCTGCGACGGAGGTGAAAATATGTGACGCAGACACAAGCGTGTGAAGAGATGAAGGCTTACGCCTGGAATGGTAATGCGTACGGCTGTTTCCAATGTTTATATACTGTTGCGACCTATCAACTTTCTCTGTGCATATTTTTGCACATTTACACTCCACACATTGAACCCACATGTGACAGACCTTAGCGCTTGCTATGCTCGCCCTACATAGGCATCATACATAGAAATATAGTCGCCTGTAGATTTGGGTACTACAAAAACTTCACTCATGTGTCACAGATATCGAAGCATTAAACCGCAACTCTTGGTCTTTTAACGAGCCGCTTGAGGCTGAGGGCACACCACATGTTGATCCAAAGTATAACAAGATTTATAATCACCTATACAAACATCATTAAAACACTTCGTTATACAATTACTAGCCACATAATTTAATAATTGGTGGCACATTTGTTTCACATCTCTACCGTTAATTGTAAAATCTATTCTTACGACGGTCTCACGGGTCGTCGTATGGTACTATGGAACCTAAATACACACAAGATGAAGTCACTAATTATTGGCTTTAATTAGTCACAAATAACAATTTGAAATCAACAAGATACTCTCATCTAATAATTAAAGTTAAATTTGTTTACACGATATAATAATGTCAACTATTAAGAGTTCCGCACAGTAACCCACTTTCAACAATCATTTGATCTGCACTGAATAAATCGCCTACTGTAAATGACTTCTAAGCCGGCCGTTGTTGCTTATGTACCTACCGCAGAGCTTTCAGAATAATTTTTCATACTTTTGCCGGCGTGCCTTCATATCTGCGTAGTTACAAGAGCTGCTCTCAAACAGTCTGGAAGGTACTAGTGTGTGGCCTTGACCGAGACGCTGTTCCTGATCAGCTAGCCAAGAAACGGGTGGAAGGGCGCTATTGAATCTTCGAGAGAGTTCCGTAATTGTCGCAGCACTATATTACAAATACTTTCCCACTGTACACTAACTTCAAAAGCCTTGGTCTCATTTGTAGGCGGAGGAACCAAACTAAAAGGTCAACGACCTACACTAGGAGGAACCAACATAACATTACCCTCAGCGATGCTGTACTGTTTACTTCCTCAGATTAGCACTTTTGTCTTTTATAATCTATAATCTATTTAGCACATTATCTATCATTGTTTAAAAAAGGAGAGATCGAAGGATATGTAAAAATCACCGTGAGATATGTTCACTGAACTCACTGATGAAAATTTTAGAAAAAGTTGTTATATATAAATTACAAGCCAAAATTATTGTGATGTCCAATCATTAACTACACATAATTTTAAAACCTTTGCGTAGAGGTTACGACAAAATTTTCTACTACTACTACTACTACTACTGCTACTACAATCGCTGCTGCTACTACTACTACTACTACTACTACTACTACTACTACTACTACTACTACTACTACTCGACGGTGCTGTAGCGCATGAAGAGCTTTTACCTCCAGTACGACGTGCCTCGAATTCTCTCTATTCTTTGCTACTCTTAACCACCCTTTTTGGCCCCCAGTCTTCTCAAGTCTTCATCTTTCATCTACATCGCCCACCCATCTTCTCCTTGGCCTCCCTCTTGTTCTTCTTCCTCCTGATTTTTCAATTAATACTTTTTTCACTGCCCTTTCCTTTGTCATTCTTTGTATGTGACCTGCCCATCTAATTCTACCTTGCTTTATTACTGTGTCGATGTCCGGCTCCTTGTGCGACAAAATTTATTACCATCTTAAATTGTCATACTGTGTAGAAAAAAAGCACATGCGATATTCTGCGAATGTTTTTGCATATGATATATAAATAAAATAATAACTTTTACTCACATATTATTGTTCTTATATTAATTAAATAACTATAATATTCATAAACATTAACATTTATTTTATGTGTGTTAAATATTTCTCCATTGCCATAGAGGCCTAGAGTTTCAATGACAACAAATTTCCAACTTCTAGAATAAAGTGCCGAAACGTTGAGACAAATGTTTTAAAATTGTGTACAGTTATTTGCCAAAACCGTTATTTCTAGAACTTATCAGAAGTCCATTTTTACCAAGCAATCTTAATTAAGCGGGGACTTACTACCTCTTTTCCGCCACACTGATGAAGGCACGTAGGCACGGCCGAAACGTCTGTTTTTCCTCTCGTTGTGAATTTGTTTCATATAGTTTTATATAAAACAAAACTATATGGTTTTGTTTGTTAGTCTTTATATACGTAGGTTATGTTTACTGGGTTGCTATAATAGACCAGCTTTATGATAGCAACCGTAATTTTAATAATGTTGGACCACGGTCTAACAGTGCGACCTTTGCACTTCCCTACAATCCATAGCCACCTCCATCAACAGAACTACCCGCAAATACCCGCAGACCTTCCTTCCTCATAAACCACCTCCTTACCATAGCCGGTGGACCTCCTCCCAGACCTCCTTGCCGCCAGCGTCATAGAAATATAAACACTTAATTCCCATCTTCAAACACACTCAATCTGCTATCCTTCCTGATCACATAACAATTTAAATATTCCCTAACTACTTACCTAGACTTTAGCACTCTTATTTGTGCCACCCGCTTACCTTGACGCCTCTCTGTAGCCTCCTTCCAGCTTTGGCGACCTGCGTTACTCCCCCCTGTCTTGGCTGCCCTCATGCATAAAATTTATCGCACTTCCATCGGCCTCTTACTTTTCCTATGTGGCTACACTCTACATCTACACACACGCGCGCGCACGCGCGTACTACTCTACCTCCAATGTCCCTCCACCTTCTTCGATTCCGGCCAGCACTGGCGGCCGTCTCTTCGCATCACTCCATTCGGCTGAAGGGAGCTTGCATCAGATCAGGCAGAGACTTGTCCTTCCAAACAACACGAAAAGAAGCCTAACAGGCCGGCAGTTGTTTTGCAGTCAAATATCAGCCGTGAAAGCCTACGTTCTTTATTAGCGTCTTAGTTTAACGGATATTAAACAGAAACAAGCTGATTTAGGAAGTACTTTAGTACGTATCATGATCTCCTAACAATGAAAATATTAATCGAAAAGGCTAATAAAAAGCATAGCTTTGTTTTATAGGATATATCGAGTTTGACAAAGTCTACAATAGCGCGATACGTCTGGCTGTAAAACGCTCGTTTGAGAGCAGCAGAATTGTTTATACGCAAACCCATTTAATTTCTAATGCACATGAAACACACCCATAAAACTCGCATAAAATATTGAACCAATATAAATAAAACGCGGTGTCAAACAAGTGGACACCAACCTGCCCAAGCATTGGAAACCGTATATATAAAAGACCGAATTGTCAAAAGTATAGAATTCATTGAAAGGGCGAGACGAGTATTAAGTTTGTTGTGAAACTTAAAAACCTAAAATGCGTGTTCTCACTTGTATCCTACAGACCGCTATTTTTTTTCTTTTAGATTCATCTTTCCTCAAAATAAGGGGACAGGAGACAAAAAGTGAGAGATTGAAATTTTTATAAATTGTAAAATTTTTTCATGTCTAGTACTCAATTAAAGAGAATTCTAAGCAAATTCTGAATGTAGCGTTTAGCTTTGGGAATTTAAATATTTTTTGAACTCTAAAGTCCCAAAAAAGAGTGAACACTTTAAAAACTTTACAAACCTGCGTGGAGTATCAATGTAAAGAGAAGTCTTATGGAAGTTATAATGGCCGGAGTCGATATTAAAAGAATTAAAGACCGGGCTACTGGGCCGTGGTCGATTACTTGATGATGACTGTGACATTTTTTCTTCTCTAAAAGTTTGGCCACCCACCGAAGGCCTTCTTCAGGAGCAAAATTATTCGACAATGGATGGTAGGTCGAACGTATTCCTAGTTGATATGTAAACATCAAGTTTTACGGGGAACAAATTTCACTATATAAGTTACGAACAAACCAAAGAGCCAATTACAACGCAGCGATCCGTCTTGATGCCTAAAACAAGCCATACACAAAGCAGCTTCATTCTGATAAATTCGCCAAAGCAACATATCATCCGTCATCATCATCAACGTCGCCGTCGTGACTTCCTGAATGTAAGTTGTGCATACTACTGATATAGACCCGACAATAGATATTGAATAGTGGCTAAAAGGTGTACAGTGGACAAATTCCTCATTGCGGGCGTAACAAGATTTTTATTTATTTTGCATGCAGGCACAACAGACTTGTACACTGTTTCATAGTATGAACATCAGCTTCAACAAGTTTGGCGGCAACATTAGAAGGATGCTAATTTCACTGTGAAGCAACATTATGTGACAGAGAGATAGTGTGTTAGTGAGACCACCTTCGTCGTTACCTTCGTCATTATGGAAGGTAGTCGATGTCGAAAGTATCTATGAAACATCGACGTACTGGTCCCCGAACAGTTCGGCTACCGTGTGGGAGAATTCCACCACTCACCAGCTGATGAGACAAGTGGAATACATCACGGACGTCGGGTGTCAGAAGGAAGGAACAGACTGTCGGCTGTTTCCTAGATGTGGAAAAGGCTTTTGACAGTGTCTTTTCGACGGGCTCTTATTCAACCTCCGGGAAATCCAGCTCCTGGACTGCTATATTTGCTCCATTGCTAGCTTTCTGACGGAGAGAGCCTTCTGCGTGAGAACAAACGACCACATCTCTTCCAGAAGACTTATTACAACCTCAAAGTAGCGTCCTATGGCCTCTTCTGTTTTCAGTCTACGTTAACGACGTACCCAGAGAGCCTGGAGTCCAGTTCGCCTTGTCTGCCGATGACACGCCGCTTTATATCGCCGATAACAACGCTAACAGACCGATCATACGGCTTCAGAGCGCACTCGATACGTTAACGACGTACCCAGAGAGCCTGGAAACCAGTTCGCCTTGTTTGCCGATGACACGCCGCTTTATGTCGCCGATCACAACGCTGACAGACCGATCATACGGCTTCAGAGCGCACTCGATACGTTTACGACTTGAACGGATAACTGCCAAGTTGCTGTCAACAAGACCAAGAGCTAAGCGGTGCTACTCTCGAAGCGCCGGAAGGAACCGCGAGGAGGAATGAGACTCGGCAGGACGCAGGACGTATTTGCCCTGGTCGAGAGAAGTAAAGTATCTCGATGAAGTAAATTGTCGACTCACCTGGCGCGCCCATGACCAGACAGAACTAGAGCGTTAGCTTGTCTGGAATCTCTGTTTCCGATATTTGTCAACAAGGCTATGACTCGCAAGCTAGGTGAGTTGGTTCGTCAACATGTATCTGTTGCCGATCATCACCTACGCTCTCCCCGTCTGGAGTTACCTTGGCGCAGTTCATAAAAGAAAGCTTCAAAGCCTTCTCGTTATGGGGCTTCGGCTAGCGGCTAAACCCTTATCGGTTCTCCCTTCTCGTCTTTTCAGAAGTCGACTCGGTGTCCGCCAATAATTGGCATTGAATGTTCCAAGTAATACATTCACGTAAGAAGAATTTGTTGGTGTAATGTGTCTCATAAAACACGGGCAACTGCAGCGGTATACGAAAACTGTAAAGTCATTCACACATATGCAAATATGGTTTTGTAGAAAACAATATCAGCTCTGACGTAAGTGACTCGATAAATAATAATGAAAACATAAGGAGAACACAAAGGTGTTTGGAATTTGTTGTTGTTTACCTAGTGACTACGTATCCAATGCTGATCGTTAAAGTGAGTCACTAAACCTCGCATAATAAACAAAACATTTTTTAACAAAAAACGCGCGCGCGCGCGCGCGCACACACACACACCCACCAAAACTAACACATAAAGGTTGATTCTAACTGCACGGCAAATTCTAAGAATGCTTTCTAAAGGTCAAAATAAGATAAAACATATTAATATATATCTCAAAACAGTTTATTACCGGGATATTTGTAATTAAAGATACGTTAATATATACAAATTTATTTAAAGTTTTCCTTCTAATATTCAAGAATGACGGTTATCGATTCAATTTCTTTATAATTTGGCATAATATCCAAAGTTGATCAGCAAAGCTGTATTATAAAAATAGGATTTCGAAATTTAAACAATTGCCATTTTTAAAACAGTAAGTTAAGTTAAGTGGCTACACAATTAAAATATTTTTTTAATTTAATGTTATACTGTCTTTATTTGTCTTTATACACGCACTATTTCTAGTCTGAAAGATTTCCATAAACTAACGTTTACGCAAGTTGTAAGTTTTATTGTCATTAATGCTACAGTCGAAAGCGGAAACACACACACACACACACACGTGTTAGTTTTGGCATCACGAAAGAATATTAGATTCTGTCTGAACCTTTCACGGCCGGCATTAATGTTGTTAGAATTACGGCTATTTGACTACGTGCAAAATGGCGCATAAAGATGTACCGCACGTATTGAGCACTGTGGAACGATGGCATACTGTAAATTACTTATGCACAACAAAAATTCATCTTGTTTACCATAGTACATGAGCCTCCAGGTGGTCTAGTGGCTAACGCGGGCGATTGATGCGCTCGTGGTCCAGGGTTCAATTCCCGGCGGACGCTCCGTACGGCGTGCACTCAGCGTCGTGAGGCAGAACTGAGTAGGCGCTAAGATAACAGCGCCGCCTCCTGGCTGTGAATACCGCAACTAGCGGCTGGTGGCGCGTAGTACTAGCCATACACCGTCACACTACACAAAAGCCGCGCGGTACGCCTTGGTCATTGGTCAAGCTTGTTGAGCGGAGGTTTTTCCATAGTACATGGAACGAAGACTAAAGATATGGATTCACAACCTGGTCTCCATAGTTGTCAATACGAGCGTGGAGACTTTTGGCGTTTCCAATGTCGCCCCCCGCCGTTTCAGAGGAACGGCAAAGGTACGAGGACCTGGCGTTTTTGGATTGTTCGGATGGTGTTCATGTGTTCTGTAAACCGTTCCTAAGTAAGCCTGTAGATTCATTATATACAGTCTCCAGATTGCATTAAGATTAATTTAAAATTTATAATATACCTTTATTGTAATCCGTCTTGCGATCTTGTAGTTATTTTGTACACTACATGTTCCGGGAATAAATTCCCATCTTCAGGTGAAGAATTTTTTACCCTCCTATTATATAGGAATCATCGGCGAAATTATCACACACACACACACACACAATACAAGAACATTAAAGTGAAAATATTCAAAACCAACCTCAGTATTAAATTCAATGGACAATGTTTATAAAATGACATAACAGCGAAGTTTACCAACATAAATATTAAAAACAAGTCATTATCAGCTATTAAGACTAAGTCAATGGAACAGAAGATTTGGCTCAAAGAAGAAATCAAACAGTTATATATAAAGAAAAATCGGTTAAACAATTACTTTACAAAGCAAACTTAGAAATATTAAACAAGTTGCATCCCGCCATTACCTACAATGTCATGGAAGTAATAGGGACACAGATAAGAAATGCAGTAAAAGTTATTATAGCCACGCACACTAAGAAGTTCGATAACTCATAGCAAACAACATAAACATGATAACATTGATTGTAAACATAGTTTCTATACACGCATAGCTAATTACACCGATATACGATTGTCTAAGGATGAAGAAGATTTATTATCCAAAGGTTTAAAATATAATTTACTCAACTTTAACAAAAACGTTTTATTACGGGAGGTGACTAACGCAGAAGCCGTTACAAAACGTATTAGAAATCAGGACAGTCAGTATACCAAAAGTAAAACTTGACTCCTCCCCGTTTGACCAATGTAAAACTTGTCACAATCATCACATTGCATCCTGTATACGCCTGAGCAATTTTCTGCTATTTTTGGAGACCTTAAATTAAATAGGCTATATTTTTTAAATTATTGATAGTTCTGAATGAAACATTAATGTTTAATTTCTTAAACTCGTTTTTTATTATGTTTGGAAGCACATTAGTATTGTTACGACGGTCTAACTGATCGTCGTGTGGTACAGTGGAAAACAAAATACAAGACACTAATAACGTCATAATCACCTGCTTTAATTATCACAATTAAACAGTTTGTAATTGACAAGATAGTCTCTTACAACAAATCAAATAGAAATTGTTCACACGCGACTAAGGTTGTGAGACAATTAACTTTTTTTATTAATAAAGTGGTTAAAATTTCTCCTCTTAAACTGTTAAACTTCAAGCGTAAAAACTCGGTTCCGGTGCCAATTATATTTACAAATGGAGCACACACGCGCCCGCGCGCGCGGCAACATATGTGTTTTAATACAGATAACAGTGTGTATTCCCTCCTCTCCTGTTTTGGCGTATACAATATATGATACACTCCAACCGTACACATAACAGGTTATTGGAAAATACCAATGTGGTTTCCGGTCAGGGAAATCTACAGTCGATGCTTAAACAGGTCCTGGAAAAAACACGAGAATTTGGTATAGAAACACACCACTTATCCATTAATTTTAAGAGCGCTTATGAGAGTGTAGACAGAATGGCACTGTACAAAGGATTGTTGGAATTCAGGATACCAACACACTTAATTAAATTAATCCAAGAATCTCTCTCTAAAGTAGAATGTAAAGTGTAGAAAATCGTGTCACGTTCGTTCACTTCTCGAACTGGTCTTCGACAAGGAGATATTCTGTAATGCTTGTTATTTAGACTAGCACTAGAAAAAGCGATAAGTGACTCAAAAATGAACACAAGAGGTACAATCCTAAACAAAAATATGCAAGTTTAGCCTACACAGATGATATTGATCTAATTGCCACGACAAAAGGAGATCTCATCAGTATCTTTACAGCATTAAAGGAAGCCGCAAATAATTATTAATTAATTATTTTAATGACAATGACAAGACTATCAGACGACATGACTATAACTACTACACCCAGGAGGGAAGATCAAATGATAATAAAAAATGTAAATAATTGTTAATGTAAATAGAAATAGTGTATAAGTGTTAATAAGTTAAGAATTAAGTAAGAACACATTTGTTATGGTATGAACCTAGCAAACTATATAGAGGTCTGCGAACCTCAAACAGTTATTTTATGTAATCTCAATACGGACTATAAGTGATATAAAAAAAATTAAAATAATATTAAACAATAATTACTAACTAACTAATGTAAGAATGGTGAAAATAATGAAAATAACGGTGATTAATGTTATAAAATAGTGTATAGTGAAAGTGCATAGGAAACAGACCTGGTTATAATATAAACAGTGAGTAACACATGTAATTTATATAAAATAACAATATAACTAATCTAATAAGATTACGCAAGATGTACAATATGTATAACTAGTGGAATATATCCCTAGAAACTAATTATATACATCAGGGACAAGTAAAAATAAGATTATAAGAAATCATGTTAATTATAAGGTATAAAAACAAACCTGTGACCCATAAAACATCTCGTGGAACCAAGAGCATTACTAAGTGAATCTAATTAATATTAAAAGGGTTCTTATTTTTTGTTGAATTTGAAATAAGCCAGAACAGATGTAATTCAAAGCTGAACATTTATACTAAAAGATAATGTTACAGAGTAAATTAATGAAGGAAAGTTCCGGAAATAATGAGACGTATACTGGGCTTAATATAAATCACGGAAACTGAAGGCCAAAAGAATTATAACAAGAAAATAATCTGTAAAACTGAACAGCAATTTGGTGAGATGGTTCCATTAAACTAAGACATACATTTGTTCAATCATTATTCAATTTAAAGCATCTAGAACAGTGAACTGATATAACAAAACCACTATAAACATTATGATTATTTATTTTATTTTCTCATTGTACTGTTTTAGCGTATTTTGACTAGATTAAGTTGTTTCTTTTGTATAATCTCAAAAACCCATGACACAACACACATACCCAATATCACATTAATGAAACTGATTTATAATTATTATATTTCCTATAATATGTATGACACGTTGTTATTATGTATGACTTTGACTGTACATTGACTTTAATTTTTGTTAACCCTGAGAAAGAGTTCTTATGTTATTGAATCTAAAGGAGCTACCGAATGAGCAGAGAAGGGCATTACAAGTCAATAAATTTTAATATATGCTAAAAAGTAAAGAGCAATAAAATAAAGCTGAGAATTAAGACAAGACTGAACAAGAATTTAATTTTTTATTTCACTTTAAATAAAATTGGTGCTTACAACAAGTAAAGTAAGTAAGTAAATTGGCGCCTAAGTAAGTAATTATAAATATACGTAGAATATCCACACAGAATACGTTACAACGCTCATGAGTCAGGCAATGTGTTTACGACTTTATGGTAAACATCGTGTTGCAAAACAAAGAAAACAACTGGAAAAAATATGTAATACATTAACGGAACTGCGTAAAGACAGAGAAACCACGTCATCGTACCGACGGCATGTGTTTTGTATAGAATCCGGCTTATTGTTCCGATTTGGTGTTATTCAAGCGTCGCCAACTATATATAAAGTATTGAGGTGTTTCTCGGCAAAGTCACAGTCAACATGGCATTTGCGCAAGTATTTCTTATCATCACAGTCTCCGTGCTGCTCACAGCAGGTAAACCTTACATTACAATGTTGTTGTAATTTTATGATATTAGCAATTTAAAACTAAAAACTTTTGTATACATTTTTTCTATAAAATAATAAAAGTAAAACTCATTTTAGAAATATTTAATTGAAACTCAACTGTAGACAGTAAATTTTTTCAATCAGGGGAATATTATAGATTTTCTAAGGCTTTCGCGGCCGGCGTCCACAAAGCTGGAAACATTATTAGATGGGCTGTTAGGCCGCTGGTCTGTAGTTTACGCTGACAGAAGATTCGGCCTCACTACCGGAGACCATCGTCACTGTCGGTAAAAATCAACACGGACCCCGCCACTGTTACCTACTATTATCACTGGGTGTATCGGCGGACACCGTGTCAATTGTTACCGACACTAACAGCCCGGCTAATAATGTTTCCAGGTATACAGGGAATATTATTTTTATAATAAATCATTCCTGTTTTACTGAATATAGGCCTACTTCATAATGATCACAATGTGATTAACGAAATTTTTGAATAAAATATTTCAAGAAATTATTAATAACTAGTGGTCGAAATTCGACCGTTCATTAAATTTTTAAGTTTGAACGTTATTGAGGTTCTTTTGTCAAAGAGTATACCTCTATAATCATTGCATATAATTTTTTTGAATTTTGTTCTATTACGTCAGCTGCGAGCATGTACAAATACGTCATTAGCGTGTGTTGCTTGCCTTAATTCCCTGCAATACCTATGAAATTTAAAATTTAATGTTAGTAACAGTTGAAAAAAAACACAACTACAGCTTGTATTCGTATTTATTTTTTGATATAATTCATTGTCAGTTTTAATTTTTTCATGTTATTATTGAATCAAATAAACGCTAATAAAAATGAGACTTGACATTCATAGAAGTATAAGATACATTGTTTTCAATTCCAGTGGATTACATTTCATTTTTGGTAAGGTACAAAATTCGAAAACAGTTTGAAGATTATCTGCTACAAAGCTTATATAATTTTTTAATTTTTTTTTCTATGCATTAATTTTCGAGTTATTTGAAAAATATGAAAGATAGGAAAAATGAGGTTTAGCTTGGCTAAGCCATATTTAAAAAGCAATAACGCGTTTTTTCACATTTCCTTGGGTTTTTTTATTGCCATACTGACCAGGTTTTGCCAAGGCTACACAGTTATTTTGCCTATCTTTTCCGAATTATATAAAATTTAAATAAAAAAATAATACAAAATACAAAATGAAATAAAAAATACGTGCCTCGTATTTTTTCATATATTTTTCATTAAATCAAAAAAACCGGGCGGTTAAAAAAATAAATTTGTCCATTGAACTTAAAATAGTTTGAAAGTGAACTTAATGATTCAGAACTTCTGTGTAAACGATGTTTTTTGTAAAAACTCTTTCATCATTTGCTAAATGCCCTTGGCCATTATATTCGGAAATATAAAATCTCAAACCATCGAATGATCGAAATCTACTTGCTGCGACGTACCATGCTTGAAGCAAAGAAATAATTTTTGTGAATGGTGCAACATGCTAAAATCTTCTCTAATTGCAAGTCGATGGGCTGCATACTGAAGCATGGTTAATTTATTTCTGGGAGCTCTTGAATTAGATGTAGTTGGTACATTATGAGAAATATTGATATGCCACCCAGTATCACCATTTGGAAAAAGTAATGGATACGCTAAAGGGTCCAATGATGAATCCAAAACAGAGATATTTTTAATGGTACCATTAACTTTTAAAAACGAAACCATATTTCGTTCAAAGGGTGGCTCACCATCAACTGTACTAAATATTACTGCTACATCAGTTTGAACTGCATCATTATAACGGCGTAGATCTAAATCACGATTTACTTTAATGAGCATACAAATTTCTTTATTTTGATTTTCAACTCGCTGACAATGATCTTTCATTGCAATGAATGACCGAACGAAAGGATTAATGCGTTCTAATTCAAGAGAGATTTTGCGCATTATATTGTTATTGCATGTTTGATTATAGTGTTCACGTAATCTATAATTGACAGCAGTGTCAACATCATAAAAATATAATTGCGCATAACATGGTGAGCGACCATATCCAGCAGTCATTGGACCTGATCTGTGATAAAAAACATCATGCATTTTAAAATGATACACTCCACGCGTAACTGTATCCGAAATTTTAGCTTCTGAGCTAACCATAGCAAATGATGAATTGTATTTACGAATGTTTTCAAAATAATTTTTTGACTTTCTTTTTATTGAAGGTTCATTTGAAGTAAGTATTGTTCATACAATGATTTAAAGTATTCATTTTGACTTAAGGCCGGTAATATTGCTTTACCCTTATGACAACATGAAGTGAATGCAGTCCTTTCACCTAAAGTGACTTCAGATTCGAAATGTTTTGCATTGCAAAACCTGCATTGTAAATGCATTAATGCACGATCAAAAGTATTAAAATTTCTTGGAATGACATTCAGTGCGCATTTAAATATATCCTTCAAAATAATTTCATCATTTTTTATACTATTTACACTATTTAAATTTGCATTTGGTCAATTATCATTTTGACTTTCACGCGAATATATATTCCTTCTTCTTTGTCTCTCACTCCGACCCGTCAATGTTCTATGTCGAAGCATAATGGAAGTAGGTGCGAATATCTGAATGTAAAAAAAAACATGTAATGAAATTACTGAAACTAAGATTAGACAGGATTTAATTTAAAAATAATAAAATGTACTCACTTTTTTTAAACCACCAATAATAATTAGGCGAGAGTAAGTCAATTCAAATTGCTGCTACAAAATTTTCCTTTTGCAACAGGTGTATATTAAGCAAGCTGTATTTCACTTTCAACTGCACATTAATATATAAAACACAGATATCTAATATACAATATATAAAATAAACGGTTTTTTGCCATGACATACACTCCACAGACTATTGAAAAAGGAACATTTGAAATCACACAAAATTCACAGCTCATTCAGTCAATCTGTCAGTAATTATTTGTTGGCAACATTTTAAAATTCTTTGGCGACAATCTCTACTCTGTGCGACTGTTTGACCACAGACTATTATGTGTTTGACATTGGCAGTATGAACGTAAACAAACGACAGACTATTATGTGTTTGACATTGGCAGTATGAACGTACACTAAAATGAAAAAATTATAATTTTATTGCCTGGCAACAAAATTATTTTATTTTTAACAATTACCATTGTTTGAAAAAGTTTAAATGAATTTTCAAGTGCAAATGAATGTTTTACTTTTATTTATTTATTTTTTTATTTAATGTATTTGTAACACATATTATATATAAATTTTAGCTTTCTGCACTCCTTCTCCATATAAACTTTAACTATGCCAAATCTCACACTCCTCCGTGCGCGCAATATGCTTAAAAAGGGGTACAAAGTTTTCTCTTCACGTATTAATATTAGTAGTAAATCATCATCATCATCATCATCATCATCGTCACCACCACCACTACCCTCCGTCGTCGTCGTCGTCGTCGTCATCATCATCATCACCCGTCATCATCATCATCATCACCTTCAACAAAGATTAAACCAAAAATAGTTTATTCATACAAATAGGCTAGAATCGGTCACTCCAACGCTTCAGCGGACATCCCACACCTCTCCGTCCTTTAGGCGTATAATCCAACAATTGTTTGTGGACGCGGTAGTCGTCCATCCGGTTAAGATGTTCCAACTACTTTAGCTGATATTAGGCGATTCTATCAAATATACTCATAATATTCAGCAGGAGCTCGTGCTGTACATCGACATTTCTTTTGCGATTGTGAGGACTGTATTGCTTGAGAAATCTCATTATGGCCCCTTGAATGCGATTGGTCTTGGACTTTGTTAAAATCCATTTCTCAGACCCATAGAGACGTGCATGGGAGGGCCATCACCTTCAGGCGTGCTTCTTTCCTTGTTGATTTTAGAGTTGTCGTGAAGGTTCCACTCATATGGTTGAACTTATTCAGCTTCTTCACCACATCATTGTTTGTAATATAAATTACTGATATGCTCAAGAAGAGTACAGTCTACAACAATTGTGTTCGTATGGGTCAGCTCCATAAAGTGTTATCATAGTAGTCTTCAATGATTTTGGCCATCACCTTAGCTTTCGGCTTATAATTCAAGAGAAGTTCAGAAATGCAGCAGTCATCCGTTTGGTTAAGACATTCCAACTATTTTAGCCGATACTGTACAATCGTATGAAGTGTAGTCATATCATAATATTCAGCTCTTGCCGTATATCGACTTTTCTTTTATTTACTACTGCTACTATCACAACAACAACAACAACAACAACTACTACTACTACTAATACTACTAATACTACTACTACTACCAATAATAATAATAATAATAATAAACGAAGAAGAAGAAGAAGAAGAAGAAGAAGAAGAAGAAGAAGAAGAAGAAGAAGAAGAACAACAACAACAACAACGACCACGACGACGACGACGACGACGACGCATAGCTTGCAGCAAAGAGCTATATTAGAATTGTCCAAGGTATGCTGAAAACTGTCCGGCATGTAAGGAAGATAGTGTGGCCTCAGTCGCCAGTAGGAACCAGCATGTTATCTTAGGTCTCTATTAGACTAGGTAGCCCACTGGTGGCGCAACGAAGTTAATCCAACAGTGGGTCAGCACGTCATGGGTCATTGAAGCAATGGAGACTTATTAGACTAGGGTAACTGGTGGTGTCACCAAAGTTGGACGACCCCGGAAACAGCTGTGGCAACTTTTGCTGACACCACTACCAGCCGGGGCATTGTTTCAGGCGTAGCCTATTTCATAAGCCCACTTGTGGCGCCATCACAACTAAACGCGCATTACACCTCCTTCATAACACCAGGTTTCCTCAACCCATCATTTTGCTACTGAAAGTCAGTTGATTGGTTCTACATTGTGACAATGTCGAGGGAAAATGTTAATGAAAGTGGTAAAGATATGGGGAAAATAAGACACAATAGGAGTTTAAAAAAAATCCCCTTCTCATCGTCGTATTAACACCATTTATGTCTCCTTTTACGTAGTCCAAAAGTTCGAAAAATGACGCTTTTGACATGCCAAAGTAATTAAAAAATTTGTTATCATCCTCAAAAACTTCATCAAACAAAGTATAATACAGCATTTTGTCTGCTCTTCAAGCTAGCATTGGATGTATGTGCATTTTCCTAGGTCTCTGGCTCCTCTTTTTTAAAAGCAGTGCAAGCAGAAGGAAACTTTGTTTTCATGCCATTTCTCAACTACATTTCTATTATGCAAACAATAGGTTTCCTTTAACGGTGGAGCAACTGGTGACTGATTCATTTTCACCCCATAAATACGTTGGACCAACCAAGTTTACCACCTGTACCCTAGTCTAATAGGCCTTTAGAGCCCTGTAGATACTGAATTCCCCTGGTTGAATCTTCCCCGGGGCTGAAAATGCACATTGGTTTTGTTGTGTGCCCTCCTCCCACAAGTAACCATATAGCCTATTCGGGTTTACCAGTGCCTACTTTTAAGCCTCCAACTCCGATAGGCCTAGTCTTTATATCGCTTAGGGAGGATGTTGCCTAACATATGTCATCTTCATGTTCGGCCATCAGCGAGATGCAACATACACAGTTTATCATAAACAGAGACGCATTTATACTCCAGAAAGTACGCCTTCAACGCTTTAAACTATACCTAAGTAGGCTACATTATGAATATCATCGGTTCGACTGCTGCTCCTCGCCTAAGTGTTGTGTTACAAGACAGTAAACGGTATCTTCCTCTGGCAAACGGTATCTTCTATACAACGTCTTTATTAAATACAGACGGCCGTTAAATAATCCACATGCAACACGACCAAATTTTATTTAGTCGTAGGCCACGATGCAAGTCGTCCATTATTTACGGCTTCATGAAACAAACGCATGATCGTTTACGATCGCCAATGCATGACTGACACGTGTAGCTACATTGTCGTCTACAAAAATAAATAATTAAAAAGATTAAATTACACACACGCGCGCGCGCACACATACACACACATATTAATAATAAAAATAATGTTTATTGATTAACTAATACATAACACTACCGACTCGGATTACTTAGTATTATTTATAAAATCAAAATTTTACCTGATCGCCTAAACTAGTTTTCCCTCAGCCTAAACTAGCTTCGTCAGAGTCTCTGACGTCATGGACAACAAAATCCAGGAATTTAATGTTTATTGCTTTTATACCAGAATATATTTTGTATATATAATTCCGATGTTTATAATCTGAACAAATCCAAATTAATACCAAAAACGATAGTATTTTCGATATTACTAATGTAACAAAATAATAAATATTCATATTATATTTCATTATTCACTCATATAATATATTTTTAGATAAATATAAAACATATAGTAAATATTGTATATTATGAATAATTCTTCAAATATTAAATACTTCTGCAAGTAAAATTAATTTTGTATTTTCACATAGGTATTATTAGATGAATATACAATAACTAGCTGAAGTACCCGTTCTACGCCCGGGTGGCGAGCATTTTTATTAGCACATATTTAATTATTTATTGGCATATATTAAATACATTTAATTACATATACATTTAATTACATATTGGCTACGAAATTTAATTATTGGGCGAAAACTTCTTTGTAGACCACATTTTTGGTGTAAACTCTGTGGTCTTTCTTTAAGTTGCTTTGTTGGTCAGTTCCTAAAACTTTTACCTTGACTTGCTGAAAGGACTTTGTTCTTGAAAATGCAACATAAAGTTGTCCATGACTGAATACTGGAGATGGCAAATAAATACTAACTGAATCCAGTGTTTGCTCTTGGCTTTGTTGATGGTCATAGCAAAAGCAAGTCTAAATGGAAACTGTTTTCGTCTTAACGTAAAGGCAAGGTCAGGGTCACTGGGTGCAAGAATAACTCTTGGAATAAATACCCTGGTACCTTTAAAAGATCCGGTCAGGATTTCACAGTCAATGACTTTTGACATCATTTGCTTGACGACCATTCTGGTGCCATTGCAAAGACCTCTTGTTGAGTCAAGGTTTCGTAGCAACATTGCTACTGCACCAACTTTCAAGTTAAGTCTATGAGGAGGCATACCTCCAGGTGTTAAGCTGTTCAAAAACTCCATTGGGTAGTTTGCTGCCTCCTCGGCATTTGCAATGTCTTGCTGAATAGAATCTATGCTGGTATAGCAGATTGAATTCGTCTAAGGACATTTTCATTAAGTTCAAGTGACTCGTGGTTTTTTGGAGTCAGGATTGCACGGTTAGCAATGCTGTCATCTCCTGATTGGATGACCTCAGGAAAGACAGCAGCAACAATACATCCATTTTCAATGCAGACTGGAGGAATTTCGAAGATGCCTTCCTCTAATCCAGGCTCTTGGAGTTTTCCATTCCCCAGTTTTAAAAGCCAATCGGAAAAGCCTCGGTGTTCTGATGGAACATTGTCCTCATTGGCACGCATGTTTTGGTCTAACTTTAGGACCTGAATATTTTTCCAACACTTACTATTCTTCATGCATGAAGAAAGTATTTCGGTTCTGCTGTCATGTGGAACAACAGGGAGAATTTGTCTACAATCTCCACCGAAAAGAAAGACCGCACCTCCAAATGGTGTTTTAGAAGGAACTTTTGGATCTTCAGCTAGGTTGTACTGGCGTTTGATGGGTTGCAGCTTCTGTTAGGCAAGTATCCCATTCTGAGTCATCATCAGTTAATCCCCTTGCAATGCATGCTTGTTGGAAAGTTGCAAAGGGGTTAGGATTTCCTTCGACTGTTTTTAGGTCCTCGAAGGATGTTGCTCCTCTAACATTGAGAAGGAGAATTCAGAGGAACCATTTTTCTCTATCCGTGGGACTTACGGCAAACATTCTGCCAATTGTAGTTTCATGTCCTCTAAGACGTGGTTTCCATTTAGAATTTTTGTCATCCCAGGTATAGTGTTCGGAAATTTCAATATATAAATACTCTCGGGCATTAGGGTCTTCCTGATTAAGTTTAAACCAAGCCAGAAGTTTGGACGTGGTGGCTTTTTGCTGTACAGCTTCAGCTTCCTTGCCTGGTACAAAACATATTGTATGCTTGTCCTCAAGGTGGACATTTAATCTTTCCACATGATCAGTTTGGTGGTGCATTTTGTATTCCCTGAGCCTCCAGCATGCTTCAGGTGCACTTACATATCGGGTTTCCAAATAATTTTTTACTTCGTCCCATTCAATAGTAGCTTCCTGTTCTGTGGGAACAGTAACGAATTGAATATTTGCACAGTCATGCCCCTTGTAAACGTATTTGAAGAGGTATTTAACGCTTTGAATTGAGCTACAAATCTCTACGTTAATGTGAGCGTTGTATTTCAGAGACAGGTATGGGTTGTATGGCACCACCCATCTGTTATCCACTTTGTTTCCCCCAAGTTCAACAAAGTTACCATCATCTCAGCGTTGATATTTTGGGTAACCATTGACATTGCTGTTGGTCTCGGCACAGAAATCTTTTGGGAATTCTTTTGTGCATTTGCCGTTTTCCATACACGGTGCATTTGGATTTAATGGACCACATGGGCCGTGTATCATACAGGATTTTACAATTTCATGTAGCCTCGGGTGGGTCTCTTTATCAGGGAGTTCTGAACAGACAATTTTGTCAATTCTTTTATTCTCCCAGGCTTTGTCTTCCGGGGCCATGAATAGCAATATGTGCCCATGTGGTAGACCACGTTTTTGGGACTCGATCACGTGGAGCATAGCCCTAACACGTCCAAATCTATGGTGTTTGGTTAAGTCTTCAAGTAGCAATTTCAGTTTCAACTCAAACACTCTTGCTACTAAATCAGGCCGGTCGCATGGTTGCTGACCGGGAAGTAAGTTTCCCCTGATTTCCCTCCATTTAGGATTGCACGTAAATGTTACAAATAAGTCAGGTTTGCCATATTTCCTGACCATGGCCATAGCATCTTGGTAATTTTTAGCCATATTTATTGGACTCCCTTGGAAGGTTAAAGGCAATATAACTTTCTTTCCAGGCAATATGTTAACGTCCTCAAAATTGTGGTTGTTCACAAATCGGTGAAAAACATCATAGTCTTGAGCTCTTAATGTGTTTTAATTTTTTCGAAACCAATTCAAACGGTTTGCCTCGGTCTTGCAATAGGCGTCAACCATGAATTGGTGAGTCAGCTTTCCTGCGTTGAGGAACTCGTTAAAGTTTCCATCACGAATGGCAAAATGGTATGAATACCATTGAAGCTGGGACACATTTCCTTGACCAACAGCTTTCTTCAGATCTGTGGTCCACCCTGAATCCCCATATGGGAAAAGCAAAGGGTAGCACATTGTGTCACAGAGTCTACTCAGGATGGATATATTTTGTAAAATTCCGCTTTTCGGATAAATTGTAATATCCCGATTTTCTGAGGGTGCACCATCTGCACTGTGAAAAACGGCAGCAACTTCTCCTCTGGCAGTGGGAGCGTTGGTTCTGCCGGGGAGCACATTATTTACTCTTTCTCTCAAGAAAGGCATGCTATATTCAATTGGCGTTCGGTTTTCCCGATTTGCCTTTAGCATTTCGTCTTGTTTAAATTTTGCATGTTCTTTTATTCTCTAGAGAACGGATAGATATCTCCAAGAAGTTTTTGGACGTTCTCCATTACGACACGAATGCATCCATTGTTTGCTTGATTGTTCATTCTTTCTGTCAAGGCTTGGGCCGAATCCAAAATGTACAGTTGGGCATACTTTGGTAATTCACCTTGATTTGTGTGTAATGCAGATGTAGCGTGATAAATTTGCCCATGGATTCTGTAACAAAAAGGACCTGAACGTCTGGTCACTGATTGGTCAACTTGTGCTCCAATTGAGGCAAAGGCCATTGCACTGTTGTAGGATCTTATGTTTTCCATGAAATTTTTGGAATTTGGATCAGATCCATTCATGTAATTTGTAATGAAGGGATGCATTCGTATATCATCTAATGCAGTGGTCCCTTTATGGCAGCAATTTGACATTAATTCATTTTTGAAATGCGTGGCATTGCAAAATGGACATTTAGCGTCCATTGGGCCAAGATAACTTTCTTCAATTTCGTCTTCATTGAAGTTTTCGGGAAGCAAAGCGGTGTTGCGGGATCGGACATATCTACTCAGACGTCCTCTTTGATGTTGGCGTGCAACCCTTTGTCTTTCACCGTTTGCCTCGCGCTCTTGTTGAATTTGATTTTGCGGCATGTTTTCTCTGTGTTGCCGGTGACTTACAGAATTAGCTTCACATTCTGCTTGAAGCTGCTCTTCTGACATGGCCGCTCTATGGCGTCTTTGAGCTTCAGCATTACGTGCATTTTTTGCTGCAATTTCTTCAGCAGTTGGTGGTTGCTGGCGTTTAGGAGGCATATTTGATCGTATTTCATTACTTATTCATTGGATCATCAGAAATACGTATAAACATAAATATCACAATTAAAACATATACAGAAATATAGGACAATTACAAAATATATAGACGTACCTGTATACAAAATTACAAAACATATCAACACAATCGCATAGTAAAAACTTTAAAAACTATAGGAACGGATTCGATGCCGGTAAATATCATTTGTTTATTTACTTGTTACTATGGTAACATACCGATGACGGACACACTACCTAGCGCATTATATTATAGATAATTTTACTTTCAGAAGTATTTAATATTCGAAGAACTATTTATAATGTAGGAAACCTGCAAGAAATATTGAAAAGTTACGTACAAAGTAAAGATAAATGTTGTCTGTATAAAACAACAATAACAATATGTTGAGGTATTAATAACAATTATTGGTTCCATATTTTATTAATTATTTTCACATGTTATAAAGATGAAAGTTAAAATATTGTCGAAACTTTGCAATTATGTATGAAAAACTATATCTTCTACAAAATTAACAAATATTATTTATTATTAATAATCATAATATAACAAGAACAATTATGAGAAAATATGAACACACACACACACACACACACAAACCTGTGCGCGTGCGTGTGTAGTATTCAACCCAGTTGTTTAATGTTGGTCCTTAATAATTGTTGAAATTAAAATCCTGGCTGTTGGACTGAGGTCTACTGTAGTTAATCTACAAGATAGTGCTCTCAGACGTTTCGGTCTCACCTCTCGAGAGCATCTTCAGTGAAAAACGCTTTTTAATACAACTGACACATTGTTCACCAGTAACCATAGTACTGTGGCGAAGAATATTCACCGTATAACACCGTGTCAGTTGTATTAAAAGCTATTTTTCACTGAAGATAATCTCCAGACCTGAGGCCGAAATATTTGAGAACATCATCTTTCAGAATGATGACTACAGCAGACCACAGTGCAACGGGCCGCAACAATTATGACGCCGACCGTTAAAGCCGTAGAAATAGGCAAGTCCTTATTATTTGTTTTATTGTGTTGTACACCTGTCCCCTCATTAATTTTAATTTACACTAACAATAACGTATGGAAATTTTAAATCTGTCGAATGCGGTAAAGGTTATGAGCCTGGACCTGACGATTGCTATCAAGACGAATTATCCTATCCCATATACTCCAAGTGGGCGTCCATAAAACCAGGCGAATGTCTCGAGTACCAGTGTCACTCAGGTCAACGGATTTCCTCGAAACCGTAAGTCTATAACGCTGTTTTACTCTAATCACACACACACACACACACACACACACACACACACACACACACACACACACACACACACACACACACACACACACACACACACATGTACGTACATATTAGTTACACAATAATAAGTTAAAACGTTATTTGCTTATAAATAAAACTTTTTTTTTACAAATATAGAAGCTACTTGTTGCAATCCACGGGTTTCAAACAATTTTGTTAAGTTTTTAGCCGTTCCAGACCGTATCCAGATTGAAACCTGACATGAAGATGATCTGAAAGGTTCTACAGTCCTTACACTATATTTATGAGTCTACAATCCAAAAACAATGCTCTGTTTATTAAACCAAAGTGTAATGTATTGTTACGCCGGTCTCGTAGCGTCGTATTGTACAGTAGACACAAAATACATACACCAGTAAAGTCGCTAATTTTTAACTTGAATTAGTCACAAATAACTATGTAAAATCTACAAGGTAATCTCATACAATAATTCTAGTTACATTTGTCTACACGCAATAACAATGTCAACTGTTATAGTTCCGCACTGATTATAACACAATAATCTCTTTTCACTAATCCGTAAAATCACTTGATCCGCACTCTACAATATTGCCAGGTGTAAGTATCTAACTAAGCCGGCCGCTGTTGCTTATATATGTCCCGCAGAGGTTCCAGAATAATTTTCCATTCTTTTGGCGGCGTGCCGGCATAATTTGCGTAGTTACAAGTGCTCTCGAACAGTCTAGAGGCTACTCGCCTGCACGGCCTTGACAGAGACGCTGCACCTTCTCGGCTAGCCGAGAAACGGGTGGAAGGACGCTCTCGACTCTTCGAGAGCGTTTCGTAATTGTCGTAGCAATATATTGGACTTGTGTTGCAGGTGCAAACCGGAGGATCCTTCCGTACTGAACTGTTACCCTGTCAGCGTAACGTGGAACTATTACCCCTACTGCTGCCCTAAACACAAATGTGTGTAGGAGAAACCTTAAACTGAACCAACTGTTCGATAATAAAATCAAGATTAGTATTTATGATACAAAATGTTATTATTATTATTATTATTATTATTATTATTGTATATCGAAGCGATTTACAAAATTTATAATTCAATCATATATTCAAAGTTATGTCAAACATTATCTTTTCACACTCGAATCGTATGTTCACTTTATTGATAAACGTCCCTTGAATGATCACATAGTTCTAGCCACATATAGAGTAAAAAATACTAGAACTATGAAAGCGTGAAAATATGTACAAGAAACCAAACTATTTTGTATATACAATTGTCGGGGAAAATATTTCAAATCACTGTACAATGTGTTAATTCTGTCTTACTTAGTCAGTTAAAACAGTATTTTATTAAGGTTTCTATTTGTTTTTTTCTATTTCTATTTGTCGAAACGAGTTATAATTATATACTGTTATAATAAATTAGGTTTACATGAATTTAGCTGTTGACATTTAGCTATGAATTTAATTGTTGCCAAACGTGAAGAAAACAGATTTTTTCTCAAACACCAGTGAACAACTGTTAGATGGAGTAAGTGTTTGTTCGACTAATATAAATAATAAAACAGGCAGGAAACTATTTACTAATAACGAATTAAATAAGAGTTCAAAAGTTATATAGAAGATTGACATGGCAACATCTGATAATCTACGGATTATGTGTACACAGGACCCTTTAATTTAACCAGTTTTTCTCTCATTATACTCAGTTTTATTGTATTACAAGCTTGTACATTTCACATCTATTGTTTTCTACATTTGCTACAATCTTGCCGTGCGGCAATGAGTATTTCCAAAACACGGTTATAATTTTCATTAATTTATACACGGTACGGTACAATTACCCACCACACAGTTATGCCGTATTCTAATCGTAATATATTCTAGTCGTGTTAAAATGTTATCTCTATTCTAAAAATAGTAAAACATCCATTTTATTTCTATTGTACCCCTTCAATGCAGACTTTAGTTTTAACCCTAGTCGTTAATAATTTACAATATATTAGAAGCTATATGATTGCGTTCAAGGATTTAAAAAATAATACATTGTAAACTATGCATATTAAATATTAGCAAATAAAAAAAAACAAGCTATAAAAGTAAGTTAAAACACTGTGCTTGTGTGTGTGTGTGTGTGTGTGTGCGTGTGCGCGTGCGCAAAGTGTAGCTCTGCGCAAGACAATGTTATAGAAGTACAAAGTGATGTTTTGTTTACTCATATCTGTATTTAACCGATGTGTAAGTGGAATACGATAATTAAATAAATATGTTTTTCTGTGAAAATTTTTCTGTAAAATCAAAATAAAGAATTTTGTTAGAATCTGAAACTGGAGAATAGTTTGAATGAAATAATTTCGTTTGTATAACCCTATATTTAGTTTATGTTTCCAAGTTTGTTCCAGTTCCAATCCGTATCCATGGCATTTTATCAGCACTTAACTTGTTATCAGTAACGAGAAATTGCCTATCAACTCAATCCCCTAATCTGGGCGAATAGTTCATAGGGCGAACCGTTAATAGGAGTGTTCCGTTACTAGTAGGGGGATAATGAGAGTTCTGACCAAAGTACCGTTATTCCCCCACCACCACCGCTGGACCAGCAGCATCAACCAATCAAATTTCATGGCGCCTTTCGCGCGTCAATTCAAATATATGCCGTTTTTCGCGAGCCTAAATCACTTTCACTTTCTACTGGACCGCGAATTTCAGCGAATAAATTTTTTTAATTTGATATTTTTATTTTTTAATTAAATTGATTTGTATATCCGCGAATATATGCTGCCTTTCGCGAGCCTAAATCACTTTCACTTTCTAATTTCCGCGAATATAATTTTTTATATGCAGCCTTTCGCGAGCCTAGATCACTTTCACTTTCTACTGGACCACAGCATCCGCGACTTTTTCGCTGATCTGTGTCAAGATCCGCGACTTTTTCGCGTATCTGGACCACAGCATCCGCAATGTATATTAAATCTATATGATCAGGTTTACCAACCTATGTATGGGTTCAAACTTGATATGTGTGTGTATTATAGTGTATATTAAAATATATGATCAGGGTTACCAATCCTGCATTATTGTGTGTGTGTATAGAACAGATCTGTCAACATTTTTCTTCGGTGGGAAATTCAAACTATATTATAGTAAATTGTTGACGACGACTTCGATATCAACTCTCTCCCCCCTCCTCTCTCTTTGTCTCTAGACACAGTTGTCATCAGTTTTACATAAGGGTCGTGCTACTTATGGATTATTGTAATTAGCGATACTAAAATGTAATCACCAGGAAATATATATTTATCACCTATCTCGTGGCGTCCTTTTTTGACACATGACAGTCATTGACTATGATTTAGAAATTAATATACTGCCAAGTCTGTGTGTGTGTGGTAAAGTGTTACGCATAAAAAAATCTCCTTGAAATAAGGTATTTTCAAAAGTTTTGTGTACACACACATTGTATAATAATTTTCGTAATTGTAAGATACAACCTGCAAATTATTAAAATGTCTCTCTCACACATTTCTGATTACTATACAAATAATTGCATGCATATTCGAAGGTTTATAACGAAATAAATTAAAATAAACCATAATTTGTTTTAAATAATTAAATATATATTTACACCAACATTTTTCTTCGGTGGGAAATTCAAACTATATTATAGTAAATTGTTGACGACTTCGATATCAACTCACTCTCCCCTCCTCTCTCTTTATCTCTAGACACAGTTGTCATCAGTTTTACATAAGCGTCGTGCTACTTATGGATTATTGTAATTAGCGACACTAAAATGTAATCACCAGGAAATATATATTTATCACCTACCTCGTTGCATCCTTTTTTGACACATGACAGTCATTGACTACGATTTAGAAATTAATATACTGCCAAGTCTGTGTGTGTGTGTGTGGTAAAGTGTTACACATAAAAAAAAATCTCCTTGAAATAAGGTATTTTCAAAAGTTTTGTGTACACACACATTGTATAATAATTTTCGTAATTGTAAGATACAACCTGCAAATTATTAAAATGTCTCTCTCACACATTTCTGATTACTATACAAATAATTGGATGCATATTCGAAGGTTTATAACGAAATAAATTAAAATAAACCATAATTTGTTTTAAATAATTAAATATATATATTTACAACACTGTACACAAACATAAAATATATAGTTTACAAACCGCTATAATACAATTATTCAAAAAATACATTTTACATTGATTAAATATATATATATCACAAACATTGTTATATATAAAATATTAATAATAATATTGTTTTAAATGATTAAATATATATTTACAGCACTGTACACAAACTTAAAATATAGTTTACAAACCGTTATAATACAATTATTCAAAATACATTTTACATTGATTAAATATACATATATCACAAACAAACATTGTTATATAAAATAAATATTAATAATAATTTTTGACATTGTAAGATTTTAAAATAATAATTTCACGGCTGTAGATACAGTTCACAAGGAAGTTTATCTGTAACATAACAATTCAGTCGATATTAGAATCACTGATACGATAATATTCAATTATCACATGCACACACACACACAGTTAGTGGAAAGAATCAAATGTGTTAAGTAAGTAAACTTTTTCAAGTATATGTCATTTTTCATAAGTTAATGTACTTTCAAATAATTTCTAATCAAACCAAACCAAATATTATTCACTGGAAATTTGTAAATACTACTTAGAATCAATGATACATTTATTGCATAAAGGTAATGTACTTTCAAATAATTTCTAATCGAACCAATTATTATTCAACGAAACTAAATAGAATCAATGATACATTTATCATGTACATACAAATTCAATTATTAAAGTGTTAAGTACAGTGAGTTGAAACTACAGTTAGTGGAAAGAATCAAATGTGTTAAGTAAGTAAACTTTTTCAAGTATATATCATTTTTCATAAATTAATGTACTTTCAAATAATTTCTAATCAAACCAAACCAAATATTATTCACTGGAAATTTGTAAATACTACTTAGAATCAATGATACATTTATCGCATAAAGGTAATGTACTTTCAAATAATTTCTAATCGAACCAATTATTATTCAACGAAACTAAATAGAATCAATGATACATTTATCATATACATACAAATTCAATTATTAAAGTGTTAAGTACAGTGAGTTGAAACTACACACACACACACACACACACACACATCAATAAATTGTTTGTTAACACGATTGCTACTTACGACACAATCTCCACCTGTATTGTATTGTTTGATTCCTCGTCCCTCGATACACTAAATGTAGTTCTTTGGGTTTGATATGCGTGAAAAACGTTTTTTTTTTCTCAAAACCCTTCACAAACACATATTTATATATACATGTATGTGATGTTAACAATGAATCAAGATTGTCGTATGGTGTCTCTCCTTCGCTCCATCTAAGTCTATGATAATTTGATGTTAACCAGTGGTTTGTCCTAACGTATTTGGGATTCGTAACGGATGTAGCAGGCGGTGTCAAAATCCAATGTCTACCAGCAAATCTCAGAACGTCCATGATTGACAGTTCCTTCACAATATATTTTCCGTTGTCGTCGAAAAAGCACTGGAAGTCGATTATAACCGCAGTGTTATCCATAATACTGTAAGACAAAGAAACCACACACATTACAAACTCTATATATGTATATATTATGTTTAAACATACAAATATCGTTGAGATATTAATATGTGAACTTACGTTTACAGACGTCTGGACTGAAGCACCGAGAGACATCAACTGACGAAAGAAACAAGTGTTGAGGGGGGTTACTATACATGGAGACGAATTTTTTTTTTAGCAGGTGGGGAGGTGTCGTCGTTCTCCATGTTGATGCGTTGTCGTATCCGATAATGACCGTATGCAAGCGTATCATGACCATTGTCTAGTATATAACCCTTATCATCATACGGTGACAACGCTTGCTTATTTACACGCATCGTGTACAGCGTATGATGATTGCTACGTAAACAAAGCGCACTGGTAGAAAACTGACAATGATCAGTGAGACACTTGCGATACATATCGTGTCGCAGACTCCTCTTAATTGCAACTCGAGGCACACCTTTACATACACGTTTTTGACACTCTTGGGTGGGATCTTCGTGGGTCACAAGGAACGAATAACATTTCGCACGGAGACCCACGAATTCTCTAATAGGACGACCACACGTTTCATCCTTGAACAGGCCGACAACCTTTTTGTTCTTAAGGCTATAACAAGGATGAGACGTAGGGTAATCCGATGTGTCAAAAACGTGTAGGTCCTTCTTCATGTCTGCATACAAGTCTGATGTTTGAATGCTATACATCAGACTGTCTGTATCTGTCATTAATAATTTAACGTTGCGGCCGTACTTGGCGACAGCATAACGATAATGAAAGTCGTACATTATCGTTTTGCTAACGTCAAGCACCGTGAAGCCGACATACACGGGACGGGAAAGAACAATGGATTTTTTACGGAGTGAGAGCCCCACCAGATCGTTCGTATAACGAATCATACGTTTTAGTCTAGGTGTGGAAACTAGTTTTTGAAGCCGTCGTTCATTCGAGACTAGTTCAAAGTCTATATGTTTCCGTACGTTCTCCAGCGACTTACCGTATACGGCGTTGTTCATCAGTTTGAAAAGGTCTTTTTCAAAGCTGTTGACGGCTGTTTGCCTCTTGCGGGTGTTGAAATCGATAAACGGTTTCAACCAAGCGCTTTGCTTAAAACACAACACCCTATGAGTCGCTTTCAGCTCTAAGCCAAGACTTAAATACAATTTCAAATTTCGATAATGGAGAACGTAATTTTGTTTGTCCTCCAAAGTTGTTAACAACTTCTCTACGGATGACCCTGATTCGTTATACGATGATCTGTATATACTTTCGTGTAAACGTTTGGAAAAGGGAGAAAGGATATCGGGTGTTACGCGCTGGCGCACAGGTGCAAGTGGGTAGTCGGAATGCAGGTCGTGTAAGGTATCAGGATAGTGTAGGTCGACTTCGAGGATGTACCCGATGTCGGAATCATCACTCACATTACGTACGTCCAAGGACTCGATTTCGTTACGATCGAGCCATCGGAAGTCTGCGTAAGGGAGCGGTTGCGACATGGCTGCACCGTATAAATTATTACAGTCTGTATACAGAATGAAGGAGGTCGGTTTCGATACATTGTACTGATCTGGAATCAGAGGATTGTTAGCGACTGCGTGACGGTTGGATATCATCGCGCAGCCTCCGCGGACCCCAGACTCAAGGAACAGATGCAGATTTATCTCTGTTAACAGCTCTAATTCGACCCCTGTCATTTTTAGCATCGCGTTCCAAGCGAGTCCGGGAAGCGAGTAAAAATGACACGGGTCCAAACAGTAATCGCGTAAGGCCATGTCTCGGAAACTTTCAAAGACATCGGCCAGCAGCATTACGTCTGTCAACAAATACAAATCGTGGTAATCGCCAAACGTACGCAGATTGAATGCACTCCACACGTTTTGTGCGTGCTCGTAATCTGCGTCCGAAATAGCCGATTCCAACAACCGGTTATCAAAGTGTTCACGAGCGGGTAGACTTGTTTCGTTGAACCGATCAATGCTGTCAACGTACTCGTAAGGGTATACTCCCTTGCGTATGAGCAGATTGGTCTGTTCGTCGAAACCCCGTCTAAGCATTTCCTCTCTGAGCAAAGGAAATTGGCTCCCGGACGTAGACAGATTGGTAACGAGTGTGTCCAGAGAGCGATTAAGAAATTGAAAAGAGTCTACGAAACGCAAGGGAGAACGACACGTAACGCTCACTGGATGTTGCAATGCAGGATACGTGTTGGTCCTTATATTTTCCTAAACCCAGCATTAAATGGTGACAGTCGTAGCCACGAAGGTTGTGAAAGAAGACGGGGATATGACGAGGCATCTTGTAGCTTAGATTACAGCTATTGTGAGCTGCTCCCAAGAATTTCCCCGTAAGATGACAATGATTGCGTACCTTGTCATCGTCTGTCAAAGGGCGCTCACACAAATGACAAACGGTGGCGTTAGTGAATGCAACATTGTCATCATCGGACATAATTATTTGCACGTTATGTCGTACTACCTTCATCATATCCTCGGCGTCTTTCATCAACCACGAGAAGAAAGTGTCTACAACGTTTTCACCTCGATAAACTTTAGCCTCTCTCCAGAGTCTGTGTGTATGATCCACGATAGCATAGGAGAAACCTGACGGAATATGCATCGCTTCGTATGATGTGGACGATACAGGAGGAGAAGTTATTTTCTGACGGGCACCGTTGCTATCGACAGAGTAGAATTCACCTAACTCGTGCACTGTCGTCGGGACGTTGTTACCAGGTGAACACGATTGAAGCGGAGTGATGAGAGACTCGAAGTCGGCGTAGACGGTAAAGGGTACTTTAAGACAGTGCGCGTAATTTTTAAATGACATAAACTTCTCCTCCTCTGTAGGCATTTTGGTTTTCTGCTCGCCGTGAGGTGTGCAGTAGGGGAGATGATCGGACAGACCATGTTCTGTGGAGAAACGATGCAGGCAGTAGTCACAGTAAAATGATTGGCCGTTGTGTTTTGTTAGGGATGATAATAATCTACTTATGTTACTGATAAGACAGTAATGTTTTCGGCTATTTGTATCGGACAGAAGTAAAAGATTAACATGATGTAATCTGTCCTTATTGGGGGTAATTCTTAACGGATAAACCTCATTTTTTGATTCGTTTCTGATATTGTCGTCTATATCATAGCCGAAAACGTTTATAGAAATGTTGGGATTTTGTGTTTCAAATTTAGAAAGTGAGTTTATAGAAACAGGGTACTCGATACCGGTCATATTTATTGTGTTTATGAAGGGGGCGTATTTTGTAACAAATTCTTTATGCTTTTGTTGAGGGTGTATGTGAGCTAGTACGGACCATAGAAAACACATTTCATCTTGGGAGTTCTTGATGTTGACTACTGCCTTGGTGAGTGCAAGTTTTCGCGGGGTTGGAAGGTAGGAGGACGCTGCTAGAGGTCGGTACCGTCCAACAACTAGTTCCAGCTTCAGTACAGCATCCACCGACCATCCGCTCCCGTCACGGGTAAAATTGGATATGCTATTCATGATTTTATCATAGGATTCATCGAGTAGACAGTTCAACTCGTCGTTGTCGTCCGTGAGCAACGTACGACAACGCCCGTGGAAGACGGCGTCTTTGGTTACCTCTTTTTCTTCGCCGCTGTCACCATCTAACGCAGTTTTAGTGAAACGTATCCTGCACGCAATATGCCATTTGATACTGCGTAAACGTGCTTGTTCTGCCAGAATATCCTTGCACAATAAAGGTCGCACCTCGGTCATTATCGGTACTATATCTTGATCTTCTTCTTCTTCTGTGTACACAGGCAGGTAATTAAAAGTTGTGAGACATCCTCTAATACTCGTGTTTCGCACGATATAAAATCGTGTCATATCTGAAACAATAGAAACATATGTATTAGCTAATAGGAATGATGAATAACATACATTCATGTTTGTGGTAAATAAATAGATAGTACACGTTAGTTTATTGCAAACTGTGAAGATGGCAGCTACTCATGATTTTAGCATTGAAAGTGAAAGAAGAAAATCGTTCAAGTATTGGGAAGTGACGTTTGTCAGCCCCGACGAGTTAGCGTTTGCCGGGTTTTACTACTATCCGCTAAATTATGATGTTTGTGGACATAGTATGTCATTCATAGACGATAGAGTTAAATGCTTTTGTTGCGGAATTGAATTAGTTCATTGGAGAGAAGGTGACATACCTATGGTGGAACATGAAAATTTTCTCCGTCATGTCAATTTCTAAACGATGTCAAGAGACAATACATTGGGGAGAAGGTGACAAACCTATGTCAGAACATAAAAAAAATTTTCTCCGCCATATCAATTTCTAAACAACGTCAAGAGACTATCTTATACATGTTAATTCATATCAAACAAATTTGGTTTGCTACATAATTATAGAGAGAGACAATTGGTATTTAAAAAATTTTTTACCTTGTTGAGGATGTCCCTGTTCCTGCTGATGTTCTGGATTCTGCTGAAGGTCAGACATGATGATATTCAGACGTGAGAGTGAATACTGAAAAACAAAACTGTTATAACGCTGGTATTATGTTAGTGTATCTTAAACGCTTTATATCGCACAAAGTAAATTAGAATATCAATTGTAACATACAATTTGTAGCACAGTAGTGTTCAGCAACACGAACGAGTTGTAAGACGCTGTTGTGAAGTTCACCGGGTATATATTGTGATGGCAGCGGTATGCGAACATCTGCTCTCCGGTACCAGCGGTGGACACAGCGAGCCAATCAGACATCAGCAGCCACCGAGACGTAACCAACTTCGTGTTCGGAGCTAGCCAATCAGCGATGCCAGTTAGTTAATAAAACCTGAGCCGACAGAAAATTTTGAAAGTTCCGCGTCAGCGATGGATTTCGCTGGGTCGGCAGCTGACTCTACAACCAGTGTCGGACCGTTCTCGCAACTCGGTCCTTTTTAGGACCACCAAAAAAAAAAAAAACACTAGAGTGTACGATTGGTGCCAGTTGTCATGTGGCAAGCCTTTTGTCCGGTGACAATATATAGTGCAAGCGTTGATGTGTGTGTGTGTGCAACTGTACTAAAAAAGCTGTTATGTGCATGCGCAAATAATACAAATGCATATATGTAGATGACTGAAAAGAGATGATATAAAAGTGGTTGCACTGTAGTACTGTATGAACTTTTGTTTATGAAACTACCGAAAAAAATACAATAAGAACGATATGAGGAAATATAAGTCTATACTACTAGCAACCAACGGACACAAACAAAAATATAAACACAATACGCGAGTCTGTTCGTCGAAACCCTGTCTAAGCATTTCCTCTCTGAGCAAAGGAAATTGGCTCCCGGACGTGAACAGATTGGTAACGAGTGTGTCCAGAGAGCGATTACGAAATTGAAAAGAGTCTACGAAACGCAAGGGACCCAGAGAGAACGACACGTAACGCTCACTGGATGTTGCAATGCAGGATACGTGCATGCATACAGCGAGAGCGAAGAAGTCCCGCTACCGAGTGAAATCACTGGTCTCGACTCTGTTATCGTATTCGATGATGTATCGTGTGAAAGACAAAACAATATTCGAAAATATTTTGCTATGGGGAGACATAGCGGTGTGGACACATTCTATCTATATTGTCCGGTGACAATATATAGTGCATGCGTTGATGTGTGTGTGTGTGTGTGTGCAACTGTACTAAAAAAGCTGTTATGCGCATGCGTAAATAACACAAATGCATATATGTAGATGACTGAAAAGAGATGATATAAAAGTGGTTGCACTTTAGTACTGTATGAACTTTTGTTTATGAAACTACCGAAAAAAATACAATAAGAACGATATGAGGAAATATAAGTCTATACTACTAGCAACCAATGGACACAAACAAAAATATAAACACAATACAGGAGTCTGTTCGTCGAAACCCTGTCTAAGAATTACATTATAAACTAGGAATTGCTTCCGACGTCTGCGAGCGAGAGAGAGAGAGAGAGAGAGAGAGGAGAAACGGTATGAAACCTTCCACAGTTGAAACCTGCTCTACAAAACGCTTCACACGAAGCGTTATGTTAAGAGAGAGAACGCGCATGTAAGTAGTTGACAACACACACACGCACACATAGTTAATATTTGTTAATTATTTAATACAATGAAAAATGAAGTCAACGTTTTGACGATGAGAGAGAGAGAGCGGGCGTTGTAAGTACGTACACAGTTAATATTTGTCGAATTGTGCCGAACTGGCTTCGGCAACGTATTAGATTATTAGTATTTTAAAAACGAGCGCCGCTGACGTCACGCACTGCCACTCTGTTACGATTGTTTGTTGTCGGTCGGTTATACACACAAAAGGTTGTGTGGCTACGCAATACTGCTGGCGCTGCCAGCCAGCTGTGTGTCTGTACATTCTTGCTTTTGGAGGTTACTTGGCTGGAGTGAAACGTTGATTCGCTCTCATTTCTGCTTCATCCTCCAAGCTGTTCATCTGGTCTCGGCTGGCGGCGAACTTCTAACCAGGACTTCCGTACCTATCACTATGATAGGCTAGATAAAGCGTGCTCCAGGTACGTGCAAGTCTGTGGGTTCTGAAAATATTCTAACCCCAAATATATTTTGCGTTTCAGCTTTCATTATGAGTTATGCCTGTGTGTGTGTGTGCGTATAGAGCAGTTTTTTAATCTGGGCATTAACGCTGTTACAAAATCAAATTAAATTATATTTAATTAAATTATGAATGTGAGAGTCGTGGGTCAAGTTAATTTCAATAGAGAATATGTTAATGTATCTTGCACTCAGCTGTTTTGATGTAATTAATAACAACGATAGACACAGCAAATCAATTTGAATATCTCAATGAAACATTAAGAAAATAATTGCTAGACGAGCTTAGTACTGTTTAATCTGAATTAGTGGCGATGTGTGTATGCGCTGTAGCTGCTTAAAGTTAGTGTTGGTATTTAATGTGGACGGCCTAAGTGGCGTGAATTTCTTTATGACACCCTCTACAAGTATTGTATGTCCAGGTGCTCGACCAAGGACGAGATGGGTGTCAGGGGCGAACGAACATCTGTTCCCCCTAATAGCAGAGACGATCTTTAGCCACAATGCCGTCAGTCGAGGACTTTTCGATGCTAAGCTGAACCAAGAACTTTTCCAACGCTAAGCTGCACCAGGGACGGGTGATATGACTGTGACATCACTGATCCTCGCCTATACGAACTAAGTACACCGGACTATCCAGGTGGGAAAATTCTGTTTATCTATTTCTCTCTCTCTACAACATGTGAATGCACAGAAGCCGCCAGAAGCTCACTCGTGAAGTTCTGAAAATTAGACTCTAGCACAAACTCTCATGTTCAATTATGTGTGATCATCATGTTATTGCATGTGTGAACATTACCACAGTACACCTAATGAAGTATCTTATAACTGTATAATGTGTAAGAAGTTACACACATACACACACATCCGCAGTTTACTGTAAGATCTAACTTTCATCTAATTAAGACCATTAGGGAGTTAATTATCTCGTGCTATCTAGTCATCTGGTCATGGCAGAGTTTAATAACGTAGCTGGGGGTTGTCTGATGCTGTAGACGAGAAACGATTTTCTTTCACACACATACTTAATGCTTAATGATTAAGCTAAGGGTTCGTTTGGCTGGTTGAGTTTCGGGGCGGTCACTTACATTCTCTGGTGTGAACTATGCTTGTGAATATGCTGGCAAATCTATGCTTAGGAGCTGATATATTCCATTTTACGTTGTTATTTATATTTGTACCTAGCTATACATATTAGGCTTCATTTATTTACTGTAGTGGGAATCGGTTTACGTGGAGGTTAGTGTTGAAATGAGGGATGTTTTGTTATTCATGTCGTATATGTGTTTGTGTGTGTAATTTTACTATATATATATATAGATATATTTTTGGGGAATATGTAACTGATTTAAAACAAGAGAATAACCATAAATGTGCTCGCTGAGACAACAGGCTAGCCTAATTGATATTATACAACACTGATAGATTAGTATTGCTTAATGAATGAGATTATTACCAACTTTGACTCATACATGATCAGGCAGAAATTTTGCAATTAGTAATATCAATTCATTTACTTGGTGACATTATGAATTAATGGAAGTACATAGATATATATAAGTCTGCCTTTAATGGTGTGCTCACACAATTACGAACTTGTTATGTATGTAAGATCTTACAGGTTGAATAAAGCACACGCTTGTTGGTTAAAAGAGTTTTTCATTTGCAAGTCCTGTCATTCACCTGGGGGGACATGTCTGTAATTGTATTTGGGCCTTGCACACTTTTGCTTCCTCTAGGTTTCTCTTTACCTAGTTCTAAATATGATGTCTCTCCCCTTTTACAAAAAAAAAACTTAATAAAAATAAAATTAAATAAAATTCAAAAAAAAAAAAATTACAAAACTTAGAAAAATAAAAGGGGGGGTTTCAGAATATATATAAACTTTCTAAAATCATATACATGCACGGTAATGATCATAGAGAGGAGAAACGGTTTGAACATAACGTTTGACAACGAGAGAGAGAGAGAGAGAGAGAGAGAGACAGACAGACAGACAGACAGACAGACAGACAGATATAGACAGTCGGACGGATGGATGGACGGACGTAACGAGTGTGTCCAGAGAGCGATTAAGAAATTGAAAAGAGTCTACGAAACGCAAGGGACCCAGAGAGAACGACACGTAACGCTCACTGGATGTTGCAATGCGTACGTTATGTCGTACTACCTTCATCATATCCTCGGCGTCTTTCATCAACCACGAGAAGAAAGTGTCTACGACGTTTTCATCTCGATAAACTTTAGCCTCTCTCCAGAGTCTGTGTGTATGATCGACGTTACCACCACCACAACCACTATCACATTCTACTGTCCTTTTGTGACGAATATTCTATCATTGTTTGATACAGACGTGTTCACTAGTGTCTTCTAATAATGTCGTTTTTTGTAAAGTTTAATGCTGTAATATCATGCATTACAACACGGTATCAGAGAAAGCGACGAGGCGTTTAGAAAAAATTACAGACCGATTCTGGAACCGTTAGAAGCTATTTCACGAAAGTTAAGTGGTGATATAATGGAGGAGGGGAGGAGGAGAAGAAGAGCCTACACAACATGTAATAACTGAAAACGAAAGTGGCACGCAGAGTCATAACGCTTCTCATTTCAGTGACAATAGCGCATGGAACCCTAACACTTTACATTTCAGTGACGATTCATTAGCAAACAAATATATGCGTTTGTGCGAATCGGCTGACTGTAAACGGATTATAGATCGTATGTATGGTGTTCGATACGAAGGTGGTAAATTTATGATAGGTGTTTCAAATGTAAAATCGAAAACATAAACAGACGGTGTTTGTTGACACGTAAACATTGCACACTTAAAATGTAAACATTCCGAGTTCGTTGACATGTAAACTGTTTTTCCTTTCGTGAGTAATCGTTCGTTAATAAGATATGAATTAGCTTAATCGATTAAATGGTTAGACGAGTAATGGTAAATGTGAAGGTAAAGAAGGTAAGTATGTAGGTTCGATTCCTGTTAATTCATATTTTTGTTAAAAATCTTTTTTATAAATATTGAGGAGAAGGGATAATAACATATTCTTTTATAATTATTAACAACGTTGTTTGGTATTTGTCATTGTAAAGTACAATCGGAAACCATGACGCCACTTAAATCTGTAATATTTTTTTAACATTATGGACAAAATGTTTAACGGATAACACAACACAGTTTCAATTGGATTAGGTTAAACGTTACTTATATGAATATGGATATCTTTATACGAAAGATAAAACGTCATTGCAATTAGTAAATGATTCAGATGTTTCCAATGCCCTCCTTATATTTCAAGAATATTACAAATTACCTGCTGACGGCAAATTAAATAATGAAACTCGAAATTAATTTGAATCGTCAACGAATTTTCCTACACAGACGACCGCCTACTGTATGATACTACATGATTCGCTTGTAGAATATACGCCATTGTCCAACACAGTACATAGTCGTGTTTAAGTCTTGTCGAATAAAGAGAGACATACACGCACAGGTAATTACATTATAAACTAGGAATTGCTTCCAACGTCTGCGAGCGAGAGAGATAACGCGCATGTAAGTAGTTGACAACACACACGCACACATAGTTAATATTTGTTAATTATTTAATACAATGAAAAATGAAGTCAACGTTTTGACGATGAGTGAGAGAGAGAGAGAGAGAGAGAGAGAGAGAGAGAGAGAGAGAGAGAGAGAGAGAGAGAGAGAGAGAGAGAGAGAGAGCGGGCGTTGTAAGTACGTACACAGTTAATATTTGTCGAATATATATAAACTTTCTAAAATCATATACATGCACGGAGAGGAGAAACGGTTTGAACATAACTTTTGACAACGAGAGAGAGAGAGAGAGAGACAGACAGACAGACAGAGTTTGTTTAAAGCAATTTTTCAGAAAATTTGTAACAGACATAATAATTTGATCATACACACACACACATGTATTCAATAACACGCTTGATAATACAAATAATTTTTACGTTTAAATAAAAATCTTCAGACACCAAGAAAAAATGTACTGACAGCACACGCTGATGAATTCGATCACTGTAACGTGATCAATGCGAGACTGTTTCTAAACGACAAGTATTATCCTTACGATAATTTAAACTTGGATATTGGGAAAGACCGTTTTGCATTATTGTACAATATGTACGCCAGTTTTCAAAGTTCGTATTACCACCGTTTAGACGGCAGCCCAGTACTGACACCGGAATTATTCAAATCAAAAGCCCCGCTGTTTGTTTTCGGTTGTAGCAGACAAGACGAAGCACTTAAGTCTTCAGCAGTTGATGTACGTTTAGAATTTGAATCGTCAACGAATTTTCCTAGACAGACAACCGCCTACTGTATGATACTACATGATTCGCTTGTAGAATATACACCATTGTCCAACACAGTACATAGACGTGTTTAAGTCTTATTTTATACATATTTTGTAAATACTAGTTTTAAATATATATATATTTTCATCATATTTGTAACATTATAATATTGGAGCTATGTGTGTGTATGTATTTTTAATTGTAAAACTAGTTTAGATATATTTTAATACTTGTAACAATATAATCTTGGAACTGTGTATGTTTTTTTTTTTTTTTTAAATTGTAAATATTAGTTTAGATATATTTTCATACTTGTAACAATATAATCTTGGAGCTGTGTATGTATTTTTAATTGTAAAACTGTTTAATATAATCTTGGAGCTGTGTGTATGTATTTTAATAAATGTATATATATATTACACACACTTTATTATTATTTGTATAACCCACTCCATAATAATTTGATCATACACATACACGAGCACACACACATGTATTAAATTCAATAATGCGTTTGATAATGTTTTAATGCAAATAATTTTAGGAAAGTCTACATTCCGCATTCATAAGGAGATAGTCACTGCTTACAGCTATGTATGTCCACAACAGAATTAGAGAGAGATATAAATGTCATCATACGCTGTGACCTACTTTCTAAATTTTTTACATTAAAAACGTTTGTTTAAAGCAATTTTTCAGAAAATTTGTAACAGACATAATAATTTGATCATACACACACACACACACACACACATGTATTAAATTCAATAACACGCTTGATAATGCAAATAATTTTTACGTTTAAATAAAAATCTGCACATACATTAAAATTAAAATTAAATAAAATCTGTACATGTGCGTTGTCAACACTGAAGGCGTACAAACAGTCTTTCAACTATTAAAAAAAAGATGTAGAGATTTCACGATGTATCAGCACACGTTGGTGAGAAATTGCCACTATAAAAATACAGTAAGAATATATTTTCAGAAATTGTAATTTGATCATACACACACGCGTACACACAGACATGTATTAAATTCAATAAATAATGCACTTGATAATTTTTACGTTTAAATAAAATCTATACACTTACCAAAAGAAGATGTGTATACTGGAAGACACGTACAGTATCAGCCAAACTAGTATGTGCGTTGTCTACACTGAAGACGTACAAACAGTCTTTCAAAAGAAGATGTGTATACTGGAAGACACGTAATACGTGCAGTATCAGGATGTACAAGTCGACAAATAAGAAATTGCCACTAACTTACTTAGCGTATATATAGTGTACTCTGTAGTGGGGAAAGCACGTGTGTGTGTGTGTGTGTGTGTGTGTGTGTGTGTGTGTGTGTGTGTGTGTCCGTTTTTAGAGTAATTACTGTAAGCGGTGTTAATGCTTGACAGGTGTCAAATTAGAAAGTAGAGTTTTCCGTTTTTAGAGTAAATACTTTATAATCCTAATCACTGCTAATGACTAGCAGGTGTGAAATTAGAATGTAGGACGTCGTACACAAGGTTAATGACCTCTGGTTTAATTTAGCGAATAATAACTATATCTAATTCAGTATCGTTGTGTGTATGTGTGTGTGTGTGTGTGTGTGTGTGCATAGACTTGTTTCGCTGTCAACGTACTCCGAATATGCATGCAATTATTTGTATAGTAATCAGAAATGTGTGTGAGAGAGACATTTTAATAATATGTAGGTTGTATCTTAGAATCATGAAAATTATTATTTAAACTGATAATTGTTTTATTAAAATCTTACAATGACGAAATATTATTATTTCATTGTTTACGATATATATTTAATGCAAAAAATGAATTTTTAAAATTACAATCGTCTGTATTTAAGTTCATGTACACACATACAAATCGTTTGAATAAGGGAAATCTTCGAATATGCATCCAATTATTTGTATAGTAATCAGAAATGTGTGAGAGAGACATTTTAATAATTTGCAGGTTGTATCTTACAATTACGAAAATTATTATACAATGTGTGTGTACACAAAACTTTTGAAAATACCTTATTTCAAGGAGATTTTTTTATGCGTAACACTTTACCACACACAGACTTGGCAGTATATTAATTTCTAAATCGTAGTCAATGACTGTCATGTGTCAAAAAAGGACGCCACGAGATAGGTGATAAATATATATTTCCTGGTGATTACATTTTAGTATCGCTAATTACAATAATCCATAAGTAGCACGACGCTTATGTAAAACCGTTTTTAGAGTAAATACTTTATAATCCTAATTACTGCTAATGACTAGCAGGTGTGAAATTGGAATGTAGGACGTCGTACACAAGGTTAATGACCTCTGGTTTAATTTAGCGAATAATAACTATATCTAATTCAGTATCGTTGTGTGTATGTGTGTGTGTGTGTGTGCATAGACTTGTTTCGCTGTCAACGTACTTCGAATATGCATGCAATTATTTGTATAGTAATCAGAAATGTGTGTGAGAGAGACATTTTAATAATTTGTAGGTTGTATCTTAGAATCATGAAAATTATTATTTAAACTGATAATTGTTTTATTAAAATCTTACAATGACGAAATATTATTATTTCATTGTTTACGATATATATTTAATGCAAAAAATGAATTTTTAAAATTACAATCGTCTGTATTTAAGTTCGTGTACACACATACAAATCGTTTGAATAAGGGAAATCTTCGAATATGCATCCAATTATTTGTATAGTAATCAGAAATGTGTGAGAGAGACATTTTAATAATTTGCAGGTTGTATCTTACAATTACGAAAATTATTATACAATGTGTGTGTACACAAAACTTTTGAAAATACCTTATTTCAAGGAGATTTTTTTATGCGTAACACTTTACCACACACACACAGACTTGGCAGTATATTAATTTCTAAATCGTAGTCAATGACTGTCATGTGTCAAAAAAGGACGCCACGAGATAGGTGATAAATATATATTTCCTGGTGATTACATTTTAGTATCGCTAATTACAATAATCCATAAGTAGCACGACGCTTATGTAAAACTGATGACAACTGTGTCTAGAGACAAAGAGAGAGGAGGGGAGAGAGAGTTGATATCGAAGTCGTCGTCAACAATTTACTATAATATAGTTTGAATTTCCCACCGAAGAAAAATGTTGACAGATCTGTTCTATACACACACACAATAATGCAGGATTGGTAACCCTGATCATATATTTTAATATACACTATAATACACACACATATCAAGTTTGAACCCATACATAGGTTGGTAAACCTGATCATATAGATTTAATATACATTGCGGAAGCTGTGGTCCAGATACGCGAAAAAGTCGCGGATCTTGACACAGATCAGCGAAAAAGTCGCGGATGCTGTGGTCCAGTAGAAAGTGAAAGTGATCTAGGCTCGCGAAAGGCTGCATATAAAAAATTATATTCGCGGAAATTAGAAAGTGAAAGTGATTTAGGCTCGCGAAAGGCGGCATATATTCGCGGATATACAAATCAATTTAATTAAAAAAATAAAAATATCAAATTAAAAAAATTTATTCGCTGAAATTCGCGGTCCAGTAGAAAGTGAAAGTGATTTAGGCTCGCGAAAGACGGCATATATTCGCGGATATGCAAATCAATTTAATTAAAGAAATAAAAATATCAAATTAATAAAAAAATAAAAAAATTTATTCGCGGTCCAGTAGAAAGTGAAAGTGATTTAGGCTCGCGAAAGACGGCATATATTTGAATTGACGCGCGAAAGGCGCCATGAAATTTGATTGGTTGATGCTGCTGGTCCAGCGGTGGTGGTGGGGGAATAACGGTACTTTGGTCGGAACTCTCATTATCCCCCTACTGTTACTAGACCAGCAACAAAGACTAATTGACAGAAGTAATAAACTAAGGAGAAACTGTTTACTTATAATACGCTAAATGGTAGGAGTTCAAGGGGTATTTGGAAAGTACGTTTGGCGAGGGGTAAACACAGAGGGTCTGATCTTGGCAGTCAGCCGGTTCTGGGAACTGGACCGACATTTATCAGACGCTAAAATATCGTGCGGCGATTGGATCTAGCGCCTCTATTATACTAGCCAACTGATTGCAGAGAAAGCTGTGGTGCATTGGTTTAAATGAGACCCATTGCACTTACTGCAATCGGTTCCAGGAAGCCATGAAAATGGTAGTAATGCAACTAGCACTCGATATAGGGCATTGATTCAAATAAATATAGTGATTTAGTTCTTAAACTTTCACGGCCGGCTTCGACATTGTTGAAATTATTATTACCAGCCGGACTGTTAGGCCGAGGTCCACAGTTGGCGTTATTGACGTCTCTAATGGTTTCGGCCCCATCGTCAGGCCACTATTAGTCTCTACTTCATCTCTGAGGTGAATTAGCGGACACCGTGCCAATCTAGACACTGATGTCGGCCTCCGATAGTGGGGCCGGAACTTCTGTCAATAGCGGCAACTGTAGACCACGGGCTAACAGCCCGGCTGATAGTAATAATTTCGACAATAGTGATTTAGGCTACGCTATGCAACCGACCGCGTGCAACCGCCGCGTACTTCCTAGATAGATGTGATCTTGCAACTCGCCTGCGCGCGCATACTGCGGACGGGTCAGGAGACCTGTCTCGTAAAGACAACCTCAGTAAGTATTGGGAAGGCTTGTGTGTGTTAGTCGTTGTGTGTTTGTGGTAATGGAGGAAGAATTATTACAAACAATAGACAACGCTATTACGAAGAAAGACTTAACAACAAAATCAACAAACTGTTCTGAAACAAAAATAAACATAGACTACTTCTTCCCAATTTAGTATCTATGCCAGTTAAGTCTTGTCTTATGTAACTGAGCCGAAAAGATCAAAAAGATGATTTGGGCATGCGGAAACAATTATAACACTTGTTTTCGGTCACAGAAATAATATGAAGTACAGTTCTTTATACTTTATATTGTGGGTAACGTAAAATGTTCGTCACCTTCCCCTTTGTCTTATTTTATTAATAAATTAATTTAAGGCAAACAGAAACAGCTCCGCATTACTTGATAATATGATTGCAGTTGACCACCACCACCACCACCTCCACCACCACCACCACCATCATCATCATTTTCAGCAAGACTAAAACCAATGACGGTTTGTTCCGGTCCCAAGCTAGAGCTGGTCGCATCATCGCTTCTTCGGACGCCCCACACCTCCTCTCAGTCCAATCGGCTTATAATAGAATAGCTATTTGGGGATGTCAGTTATCCATTAGATTACTATGGTAGAACCGTTTCAGCCGATATTGGGCAATTCTGTCGAATATTCTCATAATATTCAGTTCCTGCCGCACATCTACATTGCTTTTTTGATCTTGCGGAGTATATATCCTGCCACGTGCCTTAGAAATCTTATTTCGGCCGCCTGAAGACGACTGGCTTGGAGTTTCCTTAAAGTAGAATTTTCAGACCTGTAGAAAAGCGTGGAGAGGGCCATCGCCTTGTAGAACTTAAGGCTTGTTTCTTTACTCGTTAATTTTAGAGTTTTGATGATGGTCTCACACACAAGGTTAAACGTATGTAGCTTCTTCACTACGTCATTCTTTCTAATGTAAAACACATTATAGCCCAGGTATTCAAATTACTTACCTGCCCCAGAACATGAAAAGTGTTTCCTCAGGACTGCTCTGTCCTTCTGTTAACAGCATAAATGTATACTTCTGTTACATTTACAGATCTATCTCTGTCTGTCTGTCTGTCTATCTATCTATTTGTCTGCCTCTCTCTCTTTTTATTTCCCTGAAATGAGTCACCTGACTAATTCAATGCTTTCTCATAGCCGAGCCAATATCAGAATATCTACAACATTTCACGTCCCCAAGAATCTGTCAACAATCTGCTTTACGTAGTCCAATATTTGCCTTCCCCACCAGATCTTATCATTCACTGTACACTCCAAATCATGGATTTCTTAACCAGTGACCCCTCCATAACTGTCTCGTCTTCGCGTTACAGTATGATTGATTTTTTAATGATGTGTTGATGAAGCATATGTTTGAAAAACGCATAGTCAATTGTAATCAACAAGTCACAAGCGGATTGTAAAGCTTAGATTACACGGGCTTATTTAAGGGGGGGGGCGAAGCGGACCACACCTCCCCCAGAGAGTCGAAGAAAGACGAGTTTTGTTAATCTCTTCATTTTTAGGCTATTTTATTTTTACCATCTGTGTACACTAGTATAGTGGCAACTCTTTTTTAAATATACAAACAGGTTTTTACTCACCATTTGCGTACTCGTTTGAAATATGAAATATGGGAAAATCCATTCAGTCAGTAAGTGTCTTGTAAACTATGTTTTATTAACGCTCATTTTTATTGTGTGGTTACCGTTTACTTCAATGGAATCGATTTCTTTTAAGGATAAAAACATCATTTTAAAGATAGTAATGTTGATTAGTCTTAATCTGTTTTTTCTTTTGTAAGAAGTCGACTCGACTGGACCCCCCCCCTAACGCAAGATTCTAGATACGTCGCTGTTAGTTTATAGATTTCTGATGGTTGTGTTCGTAATTCGTTCTCAACAAGTTCCACCAGCTGTCCTCCATAAAGATCTCATTTCACTAGGTAGCAGTCTGCTTTTATGGTTTTATGTTTCTCTAGCAGGGTGAGGATTTTGTGTCCCATATAGTAGCGTAGGTAGAAAAACTGTTTTCTACACACACGCAGGTTTACTTCTTTCGTGATTTCTTTCTTACCACAATATCAATAGAAACCTGTTGGTACATTCGGTTTGCTTTTTGTAACTGATGCTATATATATTACGTAGGCTATTACAGCCGGAGTCATTGCTAAAACAATTTATATGCGGGCTGTTTGGCGGTGGTCGATTGCATTGTTCTGCGTTGTCTAAGCATTTCGGCCACCCACCGGCCCCGTTTCGATAAAGGGTCAAAAGCCGAACGTACCCTTTGCTTTTACTCTGGTCAGGGGTACGTTCGCTCTCCACACTTTGTCGATCACATTATAAACTTATTTCTACTAAAGAAGGCGTCCGATGGGTGGCCGAAAGATTTAGACAATTACAGAACAAAGCAGTTGACCACGGCCGGGCCAAACAGCCGGGATACAAATTGTTTTACCAATTTTGCTATATTTCTTCAGCCTTTTCATCTGAAAAGATTACTATTTCCAGATATTCAAACATCTTGAGCTGTTTCATATCGTAATTAGTGTTTAGGGCTTTTCATTAATTTGCTTGGTTACGATCTTCGCTGTGTCCGCGGTGATTCTCATAAACCGTAAGTTAAAAAGGTTGATAAAACAAAACGGTTTTGAAATAATTTAAAAAAGCAAAGAGGTAATTAGGTGACTGCGTCATAGATTTGTGGCTCATGCGTCAGGCAATGTGTTCACGATTTTGCGACAAAATTCGTTGTAAACAACGAGGAAAATAATTGAAAAGAAATGTAACACTCTTACGGGACTGCGTGAAGACAAAGACACCAGGAAGTACTACCGACGGCATGTGTCTCGTATAGAATCCGTTTATTGTTACACAAGGGACGCCAGCTGTATAAAGTACTGTGCCGAACTGGCTTCGGCAACGCATTATTAGTATTTTAAAAACGAGCGCCGCTGACGTCACGCACGGCCACTGCTACGATAGTTTGTTGTCGATCGGTTATACACACAGACGGTTGTGCTGCTACGCAATACAGCTGGCGCTGCCAGCCAGCTGTGTGTCTGTACGTTCCTGCTTTCGGAGGTTACTTGGCTGGAGCGAAACGTTGTATCGCTCTCATTTCTGCTTGATCCTCCAAGCTGTTCATCTGGTCTCGGCTGGCGGCGAACTTCTAACCAGGACTTCCGAACCTATCACTATGATAGGCTAGATAAAGTGTTGTTCCAGGTGCTCGACCAAGGACGAGATGGGTGTCAGGGGCGGACGAACATCTGTCCCCCCTAATGGCAGAGACGATCTATAGCCACAATGCCGTCAGTCGAGGACTTTTCCGATGCTAAGCTGCACCAAGGACTTTTCCGATGCTAAGCTGCACCAAGGACTTTTTCCAACGCTAAGCTGCACCAGGGACTGGTGACATCACTGATCCGCGCCTATACGAACTATGTACCCCGGACAATCCAGCTGGGAAAATTCTGATTATATATTTCTCTCTCTCTACAACCTGTGAATGCACAGAAGCCGCCAGAAGCTCACTCGTAAAGTTCTGAACATTATACTCTAGCACAAACTCTCATGTTCAATTATGTGTGATCATCATGTTATTGCATGTGTGAACATTACCACAGTACACCTAATGAAGTATCTTATAACTGTATAATGTGTAAGAAGTTACACACATACACACACATCCGCAGTTTACTGTAAGATCTAACTTTCATCTAATTAAGACCATTAGGGAGTTAATTATCTCGTGCTATCAAGTCATCTGGTCATGGCTGAGTTTTAATAACGTAGCTGGGGTTGTCTGATGCTGTAGATGAGAAACGATTTTCTTTCACACACATACTTAACGCTTAATGATTAAGCTAAGGGTTCGTTTGGCTGGTTGAGTTTCGGGGCGGTCACTTACATTCTCTGGTGTGAACTATGCTTGTGAATATGCTGGCAAATCTATGCTTAGGAGCTGAGATATTCCATTTACGTTGTCATTTATATTTGTACCTAGCTATACATATTAGGGTTCATTTATTTACTGTAGTGGGAATCGGTTTATGTGGAGGTTAGTGTTGTAATGAGGGATGTTTTGTTATTCATGTCGTATATGTGTTTGTGTGTGTAATTTTACTATATATATATATATTTTTTGGGGGAATATGTAACTGATTTAAAAAAAGAGAATAACCATAAATGTGCTTGCTGAGACAACAGGCTAGCCTAATTGATATTATACAACACTGATGGATTAGTATTGCTTTATGAATGAGATTATTACTAACTTTGACTCATACATAATCAGGCAGAAATTTTTGCAATTAGTAATATCAATTCACTTACTTTGTGACATTATGAATTAATGGAAATACATAGATATATATAATTCTGCCTTTAATGTGTGCTCACACAATTACGAACTTGTTATGTATGTAAGATCTTACAGGTTGAATAAAGCACACGCTTGTTGGTTAAAAGAGTTTTTCATTTGCAAGTCCTGTCATTCACCTGGGGGACATGTCTGTAATTGTATTTGGGCCTTGCACACTTTTGCTTCCTCTAGGTTTTTTCTTTACCTAGTTCTAAATATGATGTCTCTCCCCTTTTACAAAAAAAAAAAACTTAATAAAAATAAAATTAAATAAAATTCAAAAAAAATTACAAAACTTAGAAAAATAAAAGGGGGGTTTCAAATGGTAGCAGAGCGTGGTTTTTATGATTCTGGATGGATAGTAGGTATTATTTCTGCCTTATTTTCTTTGTTGAACTTGAGAAATTTTAGAATCTGGGGACTTATATTTATTTTCTTAAATGAAACTTAGTGTGGCTACAGACATGTCAGCTGGTGTTAGGACTTGCAAATTATTTCAAATTATTTTTGATTAGAATCCAAGTGTTGTAAGAAAACTTAATGATAGTGTAATAAATTAACAGAATGAACAACCAGAAAAAAAAGCACATTTTATAAAATGAATAGGGGGTTAATGAAGTTTAAAATAATTTAATATGTGTTAGTGTTTAAGTGATTATTTTGTGATGTTGAGTGTGAGATGAATTTTGAAAAGGGGTTATGAGAATGTGATTAATTTTTTTTAATGAATGTGTGCTGATTGGTTGCACTTGCACATACCCTGGAGCTCATACGGAGTCTGGACATGATGAGGGCCGTCGGCACTTGTTGAGTTTGATTATGACTTGTCTCTTGGATTAGACAACGTGTTTGGTAGCATCCCAGTTATATGGTAATTGTTTATTGAGGGCGTTGCGTTGCGGTATCGTATTTTGAATGCGGTTATGGTCCGACCAAGGGCATGGATGTGATACTTTATATTTTCGATTATATCGAATTTTATGTGTACTTTGTGTATTGTATTTAGTGAGTTAGTTTGGCTGTTTTGTGTCGTGTTTTCTTCCGGAAATTTTACATGGCTGTTTCTCTGCTTTTATGACACCCATCTCGTCGTATCGCTAGAGCATTCTGGAGCCATTTGAATGATCAAGTTCTTCCTTATGTGTTGGTGTTAAATTGTTGTCTGTGATGTATGTTGTAAATAGTATAATTCTGGTGGACACTGAGCGAATTTAAGTAGTAAGAGGGGCGTTCCAAATGAAGAAGGAATTCAGATGAATTTGAGTTAGGATTTCTTTTTGGGACCTTGTTTTTGAAACGGGAATTTTAACGCTGACTGCACTTAAGACAATAGATGTTAGAAAGAATAAATTAAATATTAATCCAGAATCGATGCAATAGTTTTGAACAGTGATACAAACTGATCCGAAAGATAACCTTTGGCCAGCTGATAGCCGCAGCTGCAGTATTTCAAGCCTTGCTGCCTGCTTATCTGATAGATTGTGTATCGTTATATCCGGCTTCTAAATTCAAAGACCAGTTTATTTGTTTTCTGTCTGATCAGCTGTTCGAGTGATATAAAATGTAGGTCAGTTTTTCAATGTGGATTAGTGTTTGGCCCGAACCATGCCGCATTCCGGGTTGATGTCCCCAGGGTTGTTTGGGCGTCGGTTGTATGGCTGAGTGTTGGCTGTTCGCAGAGAAGTTACCCCCCTCCTCCTTAGATAGAGAGATAACTATTATAAAGTGGAGATTGGGAGATTGATGTTCGCGTGCCCTCAATGAGGTCTTCTCGGCCTTGCTAATCGGGTCCGTCCGCCCTAGTGTAGGGATGTGGGCCAGTCGTGTGTCAAGGATTGATAATGCCTTGTTTTGCTGCACACGGCTGGTCGGTCCACGAGCTGGACGGTTGTAGAAATGGTACTCACATATCAAGGTTGTAGCACCTTGTTAGCCTTCGGGCGTGAATATGTGAGTACCAGGAGAGTTAGGTGGTGGTCACCGGAGATGGTGACGTGTTGGGGCGGTCCCGAGAGTATGGCATGGAGGAGAGGACTCGCGTGGGGGATGGTCGCAGTGGGGTGGAGATTTTCAGTCCTGGGAAAGGAATATTGTGTTAATGGTCCTGGGGCTCAGTTGTTGAGTTTGGGAGGCCTTGGTGGTCGGTACTCAGAGCTGGTCGGCGATTCTCCTCTTTCTCCTGTTCTTTCCTGTCTCTTCTATCTGCATGCGGACCAGGGCCCGGCGAGCATGCAGGACTCACACTTACACCTTCTCTTTCAGACACACATTCACTGACTCACACCTCTTCCTTCTGCTTTTTCGTTTTCCTGTGTTACTGAACCCACCAAGAGCGGTTTTTGAATCTGCGATTTTCCAGGTTTCCCGCAGCCGTCGTGCTTGGGGATTTGTTTGTTTTGGGTCAACCATGTTGCCCTTTTGGGGTGAGGGTGTGCCGAACTGGCTTCGGCAACGCATTATTAGTATTTTAAAAACGAGCGCCGCTGACGTCACGCACGGCCACTGCTACGATAGTTTGTTGTCGATCGGTTATACACACAGACGGTTGTGCTGCTACGCAATACAGCTGGCGCTGCCAGCCAGCTGTGTGTCTGTACGTTCCTGCTTTCGGAGGTTACTTGGCTGGAGCGAAACGTTGTATCGCTCTCATTTCTGCTTGATCCTCCAAGCTGTTCATCTGGTCTCGGCTGGCGGCGAACTTCTAACCAGGACTTCCGAACCTATCACTATGATAGGCTAGATAAAGTGTTGTTCCAGGTGCTCGACCAAGGACGAGATGGGTGTCAGGGGCGGACGAACATCTGTCCCCCCTAATGGCAGAGACGATCTATAGCCACAATGCCGTCAGTCGAGGACTTTTCCGATGCTAAGCTGCACCAAAGACTTTTCCGATGCTAAGCTGCACCAAGGACTTTTCCGATGCTAAGCTGCACCAAGGACTTTTTCCAACGCTAAGCTGCACCAGGGACTGGTGACATCACTGATCCGCGCCTATACGAACTATGTACCCCGGACAATCCAGCTGGGAAAATTCTGATTATATATTTCTCTCTCTCTACAACCTGTGAATGCACAGAAGCCGCCAGAAGCTCACTCGTAAAGTTCTGAACATTATACTCTAGCACAAACTCTCATGTTCAATTATGTGTGATCATCATGTTATTGCATGTGTGAACATTACCACAGTACACCTAATGAAGTATCTTATAACTGTATAATGTGTAAGAAGTTACACACATACACACACATCCGCAGTTTACTGTAAGATCTAACTTTCATCTAATTAAGACCATTAGGGAGTTAATTATCTCGTGCTATCAAGTCATCTGGTCATGGCTGAGTTTTAATAACGTAGCTGGGGTTGTCTGATGCTGTAGATGAGAAACGATTTTCTTTCACACACATACTTAACGCTTAATGATTAAGCTAAGGGTTCGTTTGGCTGGTTGAGTTTCGGGGCGGTCACTTACATTCTCTGGTGTGAACTATGCTTGTGAATATGCTGGCAAATCTATGCTTAGGAGCTGAGATATTCCATTTACGTTGTCATTTATATTTGTACCTAGCTATACATATTAGGGTTCATTTATTTACTGTAGTGGGAATCGGTTTATGTGGAGGTTAGTGTTGTAATGAGGAATGTTTTGTTATTCATGTCGTATATGTGTTTGTGTGTGTAATTTTACTATATATATATATTTTTTTGGGGGGAATATGTAACTGATTTAAAAAAAGAGAATAACCATAAATGTGCTTGCTGAGACAACAGGCTAGCCTAATTGATATTATACAACACTGATGGATTAGTATTGCTTTATGAATGAGATTATTACTAACTTTGACTCATACATAATCAGGCAGAAATTTTTGCAATTAGTAATATCAATTCACTTACTTTGTGACATTATGAATTAATGGAAATACATAGATATATATAATTCTGCCTTTAATGTGTGCTCACACAATTACGAACTTGTTATGTATGTAAGATCTTACAGGTTGAATAAAGCACACGCTTGTTGGTTAAAAGAGTTTTTCATTTGCAAGTCCTGTCATTCACCTGGGGGGACATGTCTGTAATTGTATTTGGGCCTTGCACACTTTTGCTTCCTCTAGGTTTTTTCTTTACCTAGTTCTAAATATGATGTCTCTCCCCTTTTACAAAAAAAAAAACTTAATAAAAATAAAATTAAATAAAATTCAAAAAAAATTACAAAACTTAGAAAAATAAAAGGGGGGTTTCAGTACTGAGGTGTTCCTCGGCCAAGTACAGCGTGTCCTCAGACTCAGACAACATGGCGTTTGTGCAAGTGTTTCTTATCGTTACAGTCTCCGCGCTACTCATAGCAGGTAAACCTTATATTATAATGTTGTTGTAATTACATCTAGAAAGTTTTGTAAAAATTTTTTTAGAAAATAAAATAAGGAAAACTTTTTTTACAAATGTTTAATTGAAACATACATGCGCGTGTAAAGTATTGAATCGAGTTGTTTAATGTACGTACTTATTATTTTGTGTATTCTGTTATATATCTAGTCACTGATTTTAATTTATACTAAAAGTAACGTATGAGAATTATAAATTTATCGTATGCATTGAAGGTTATCAGGAAGAACCTGACGATTGTTATCAGGACGGGGTATTGTATCCCATATACTCCAAGTGGGCGTCCATAGAACCAGACGAATGTCTCGAGTACGAGTGTCATAAAGACCAACGGATTACGTCAAAAGCGTAAGTCTATATCCCGTCGTTTTACTCTCAACACACACACACACACACACTCGTTACACAATAATAAATAAAATATAATATTTTCATAAATAAAACTTAATTTTTTTATAAATAAAACTTAATATTTTTATAAACAAAACATTTTTTACAAATATTGAAGCTGCGTGTTGTAATCCACTGTTTTCAAACACTTTTGTTAAGTTTTTTTAGCCGTTCCAGCCCATATACAGATCGAAGTTGAAGATGAGCTGAAACGTTCTGCAATGCTTATACGTGTCAATAAAACTAGTCGACTGCAACGTCGAAGCGTCTCGAACAATGGAGACTGTCGTTCTACGTGTTTCTCGTCCAGCCGAGCAGCTGTGTGTTTGTGCCAAGGCCGCGCTCAAGTGTCCTCTTGGAGATTTATTGAAGTGCGCTTCCAAGTATTTTGGCGAAGTGTTTACTGTGTTATAATTAGTGTGGAACTCTATTACATGACATTACTATTGCATGTGGACAAATGTAAGTTGAATTATTGTACGAATTGATTATGATTTGTTATTTGTAATTAATTAAACTGGTTATTAGTGATTTCATTGGTGTCTGTATTTTGTTTTCTACTGTACCATACTGGGATTGGTGAGATCATCGCAACAATATTTATAATCTGTAATCCGAAACAATAATTTGTTAAAAAAACTAAGTGTGTAATGTATTATGTAGGCCTACATAATGCATACATATATATTATAGTCTGACGAAATTCTCCCTTCTAATGTAATAAAATCCTCACGTTGTTTGCGCCTCTATATATATATATATATATATATATATATATATATATATATATATAACTTAACGGTTACCTCCTTTCTACTTTTGTATGTAATATAATTAAAAGAATGTTCTTGAAGTACTGTAACACACACGTTGTACGTACCTTTTGTGTAGATCTGGTCACGTCTGTATGTCTGTAATGGTTACACTATTTGTTGTGGTATTGACTAAAATAATTGAATTGTTTGAATTATAAAAATTACCACTACCTGAATAGCTTGATAGTGGTTAAAAATTGTATTTGTGGGCCATATGGAATCTTGTTACCAATTCCATGAAATTAATTTAATAAATAAACAAATAAGAAAATTTATTTTATGTTGTTGGTTAAGCTATTAATTTTAGTTCAATTAAAATCTTATTTACTTTAATATTACTTCGCTTGTTGTTGATCTGACAATTGAATAAGGTTGGCGTTTCAAAAGTCAGCGCTGCCAACGTAACCGTTTGAGTGGCTTGAAAGATACAACTTTCGTAAACAAGAAAAACTAATTGAAATTACTAAAATAATGCTTGACACGGTTTTAATTTTATTTATAATTCTTTTATTTTCCACTTAAGGTTATTTTATTTCTTTTAAAACAATTAAACAATAATTAAATAGTTAATGTTTGACCTGGCTTATTGTGTTATTAACCCAGCAGGTTGGCTATATTGACTTCGATAGTAATTCTTATTTATATTTTTAATCTCAAAGATGAAATCTTTTGATCTACAAGATAAAACTCAAATGCTACGAAATAATACAAATAAATCTTCTATTAGGTTAGACACCATTAATAACTTATAACTAATAACAATTGGTCGTTCGTCTTTGCTGAACTTTGTTAATTACGGTTAAGTATAATTACCATTTCCAGCATGGAAATCAATAAATTAATAATTAGAAAAGTGTTCAAAATAATTATTTGTGGTGATATTATTGTATGGTGATGCAGTACATAGGTGCATAAGTGAATGTAGTCCTAACAATAATACAATAATAATATAATTATGTTCAATTATTTTTCACTCTACTCCCTTGTTAATAATCCTTACTGATTATTTTCACTTCACTTTCGATCTCACTTAATTGCCCACTGAAACTTCCACTGTTCACACATAATACGCATTCGATGTGCCGACTTTGTTTACTCGCACATCTAACCTCGTTACGTACTGGTCCGCACTGCTGATTTAAATGATACTGTTATTTGATGACTTCACTCGCTTCCGTATTTAATTAAACTGTATACTTGTTTACTATTAGCGTTAAGTAAACCTCACTACTTCTTCTGCTGATAATTACTTTTAGGTTATTATTTTGATATTGAGCGGCGTGGATCTTGCTTCTGAATAGTCCGAAAGAAACTGAAAAACTGTTGTTGGCGCTCGGTGCGTCTTCTTTATTTAGTCCCAGCGATTGTCGCCGAATTCACTTCTGAACATAATTTGTGATTGGTCGAAAATAATATAATGTCATTTTTCTGTCGTCATTACGTCATTTTACTTAAACTGATGATTTTGGCGTGGGTTGACGTTTTTGTTAGTATTACCTCTTTGATTCTAAATTCACAGAATTGTATACAAAATGTTGATAATTAACTTAAGTTTCTCCTTTATTCTAATTAAAAGTTTATTATTTTATTAGCATCGTATTGTTTGCTTCCTGCTGGTTAATTTAAGTCCAATAGTGGCCAGTTTTAATACATTATTAATTAATAAAACAAATCTTAATGATGGCCTATGCTAATGCATAGTTTTACAATGAGTGTTTTTTGTTAAAATCTGTAGTTTATTTTCTTGTGTATAGTATAGTATTTAATTTATAATTACTTTTAAGAACATTCAATAACATTATAATCCTTAATTTAATAACAAAACTCGAACTTCGTGAGGCCTCAATTAACTGGGCAACTGAAAAATCTGTGAGACATTTTTTAAAAAAGAGATCTGTTGCAATTATCGAAATCGGTTGTACGGTCTGCAATCGATTGCAAAACAGTTGCAACCCATGCAAATGCTAGTAATGCAACTAGTACTCGATGTAGAGCATTGATTCAAATGTACTGAATTAGGCTACACTGCGTGCAACCCGTTACTTCCTAGATAGATGTGATCTTGCAACTCGCCTGCGCGTGTTCACTGTGGACGTATCAGGAGATCTGTCTCCCAAAAATATCATCGTCATCATCATCATTTTCACAACACAACACAAGCAAAGTTCTACGTGTTCCGCCTTCAAAAATCCTCCAGCCATCTCTTCTTGGGCTTGCCCACACACCTGTGTCCTATAGATTTGTATTTCCAGACCAGTTTGGCCAGTCTGGAATCTGACAGTCTTCTAAGTGTTCTTTCTACCGTTGTTTGCAATCTTTTAATTTTTCATCTAAGTTAAAAACTTGTAACTCTTCTTTTGTGTCTTCATTCATTATACGGTCACCTTTAGAACAGCTTTTAACTTCTCTTAAGAACGCAGTTTCTGAGGTCTATATTTTATTGTCTTGTTTCTTCGTTGTTGTCTATAGTTCACACCGATAAGGCAGTACAGGGACCGCCATAACTTTATAAAACTTTAAATTTTATCTCGACGTACCTTGTGTCTAAAAGTACGGTTGATTGCCCCACAGATCCTCTGGAACGTATATAATACAACATTAATATTATAATTTCTGTCATAGCCAATATCATTTCCCAAATAAATAAAATGGCTCACCTGTTCTGAAATTTGATCACGAATCATTATTTTTGTTCATATTGGTTCCTTGCTACGAAATGCCATTACCTTTGTTTTTAAAGTGGAGGTTCTCGTAAAGATAACCTCAGTAAATAATCCAAAGACTGTGTGCTTGTCATGTTTGGTCGTTTTGTGTTTGTTGTAATGGAGGAAGAATTGTTAGAAACAATGTAGAACAGTACGAAGAAGAACCACTTGACAAAAAAATCTACAAACTCTTTTGAAAGAAATATACACACAGAATACTTCTTCTCAATTTATTATCTATTCCAGTTAAATCGCTTGTCCTACATGTAACTGAGCAGTTCTTCAAAATGATCATTTGGACAACCGGAGGCAATTATAAAATTTGTTTTAGTCTACACAAAGTTCAGTAAATAATATGTAGTACAGTACTTTATATTTAATTGAGCGTAACGTGAAATTTTAGTGACTTTCCTCTTTGTCTCGTTTTATTAATTAATTCATTCAAGGCGAAAAGAAGAAGCTCCGCATTAGTTGACGACATGATTGCAGTTACTGTAATGCTAAACTATTAACTGATGTCATGGTCATCATCATCATCATCATCATCACCACCTCCACCATCATCATCTAATCTTCTTCTTCTTCTTCTTCTTCTTCTTCTTCTTCTTCTTCTTCTTCTTCTTCTTCTTCTTCTTCTTCTTCTTCTTCTTCTTCAGCAATGGTTTATTCAAGCCACAATCAGGCAGACTAGACCTGGCCACTTCAGCGTTTCCTTGGACTTTCCAGGTAGTCCTAAAACGTAATAGTTATTCCAGCAAATCCGTCTGTGGTGCTCAAGGAGCTGTATGTGAACTCCGGTCTGTACCGTCGACGAAAAGGACATTTTTTGTAGTAAATGGAAGGTGAATTTTCGCCGCCTGAAAGTCAGCTACTTTCATTAAGGAGAGAGAGAGAGAGAGAGAGAGAGAGAGAGAGAGAGAGAGAGAGAGAGAGAGGAGAGAGAGAGAGAGAGAGAGAGAGAGAGAGAGATTAATCTACTTACCTTTATGTGTGTCCTCAAATTAGACACTACAATCAGCGAAGTTTAATATATTTGACCTTGGGCACATACATACATCAAGCACTTAAAAGTTAAATTAAGACCGTCTACTTTCTCAGTATGTTTATAAAATCTAGAAATTTGTAGCCAATGTGACGATGCCATACTAATATAAAAATAATAAATGATACGGATAATAAATTCGTGAAAAACAAAAATACCGGTACGTAACAAAAAACTACTCTATTTACAAAACGATCAACACAAAACTATAGAAACACAACAATAACAATTTCCACTACGCTGACTGCACTAATATAAAAATCGGTATGGAGAACCATACATGACTTCCATATTCTAAGATTTATATTTAAAATCATTTTCGAAATGTAATATTACCATAGAAACTACTTCTTTCTACTTACTGCTTCAGCCTTAACCCCAGTACTGTGGTCACTAACATATACCACCTCACGTTATAGCACTCGATTTTCACTGATGATGGAAGTCGATGGCATTGCCGAAACGTCTGTTTTTGTAGAAAACATTGGACTACGGCCAAATATCCCGGGAAGGAATTTTAACAAAAACTACTTCTTTGTTGCCGATAACGTTGTACACATATATATAAAAAATATGCATAAAATTAATGGCTTGTATAAGTTAATGATTGATCTCCATTAAGTAGTGCTCAAGTTTCCAAAGTTTTAATATTATGATGTCCGTAATTAAAACATCAGAGCAGGTTTAGTGTGTATGAGGGTACACCGTGGACAAAAATTTTCAACATTTCCTATTGAGCGTTGCTTAGAATAAAGCTGTGAATCTACAGTGTACGTTTCACAGAACAAACACGCGGAAAAGAAGGAGCGCTCCGAAGTCACTCATGGACCCTCAGCATCTTGCAGAGGGTTCATTCCCTAAAGACGAAAAGTCTGTCTATGAATCGTTCCTCTGTAAACACGTGCAGTTACACTGCCCAGCGATCCACAGGAAGCAAATCGCTATCCACGCTGGACACTTTTTCGGCTTGCATGCGTTATGTTGGTATGGGTTCGGCACTTTCCATTTAAAAACCGTGCAAATGTAATAAAATAAACATGAATGAGGCCAGAAATAACGCGAATTGTGTGTGTGTGTGTGTGTGTGTGTGTGTGTGTGTGTGTGTGTGTGTGTGTGTGTGTGTGTGTGTGTGTGTGTGTGTGTGTGTGTGTGTGTGTGTGTGTGTGTGTGTGTGTGTGTGTGTGTGTGTGTGTGTGTGTGTGTGTGTGTGTGTGTGTGTGTGTGTGTGTGTCTTCCCTGCCTTTTCATTGCGGTAGTCATAATAATAAAATGGAAACGTAAACAGTACATAACTGAGAAAAAAATACATAAATGAAAAAACTACAATTTTATTGCCTGGCAACAAAATTATTTTATTTTTAACAATTACAATTGTTTGAAAAAGTTTAAATGAATTTTCAAGTACTTTACTCTTGTTAAAACGTAAAAGGTTGCAGGTAAACTACCCCTTTCCCTTAACCGATCTTCACCAAAATCAAAATTCCTAGAGTCCTCTACAATTCAGGGACATATGCAAAAAATTATTTGATTCTGTTTGAATTTGCGGCTGTTATCGTTTGCCATAGAAAATACGCTTGATAAAAAAATGTTGCAGGTAAACTACCCCTTCCCATTAACCGATCTTCACCAAAAACAATAAGTCTCGAGTACTCTACAAATCAGGGCTGTGTGCAAAAAATTATTTGATTCTGCTTGAATTTGCGGCTGTTATCGTTTGCCATAGAAAATACCCTTGTTAAAAAAACGTTGCAGGTAAACTACCCCTTTCCCTTAACCGATCTTCACCAAAAACAACAGGTCTTGAGAACTCTACAATTTAGGGCTGTATGCAAATAATATTTTGATTCTGTTTGAATTTGCGGCTGTTATAGTTTGCCATAGGAAATACCCTTGTTAAAACATAAAACGTTACAGGTAAACTACCCCTTTCCCTTAACCGATCTTCACCAAAAACAATAGGTCTTGAGAACTATACAATTCAGGGCTGTATACGGAACATTATTTGATTCTGTTTGAATTTTCGGCTGTTATCGTTTGCCAAAAAAAAAAATTTTCCCTTGATAAAAAAACCGTTGCAGGTAAACTACCCCTTTCCCTCAACCGATCTTCACCAAAAACAATAGGTCGTGAGTACTCTACAAATCAGGGCTGTGTGCATAAAATTATTTGATTCTGTTTGAATTTGCGGCAGTTATCGTTTGCCATAGAAAAAAATCTACACACAGACACACAGACACACAGACACAAGACAGACAGACACACACACAGACACTTTTCGGAAAACGACTTTTTTTCATGTTTTGAGTGTAGTACAATCAGAATCTGCAATAATCTCGAACACGATTTTTTTTGCCATCACCATACTTCCATTCCTTAAGGAATATGGAAGTAAAATGACTACAAGCACATGAGAACGGACAGTGAACGATAAATTGGTGGAATTGAAAATCTGTTTAAATTAACCTCCTTTGTGATGTCTGGTAGTAGGAAGAGTGAAATTTGGCGTTCTTTGAACTTGCCAATCATCGCTAAACGTTTATGACGCGCTCGTCTAGCAGCTGATAAATGTTACCGGTTCGTGTCACCAAATGAACACTTCCAATATTCAGCACATGGAAAGCAATTTTGTTTTATAACTCAGCCTGTTATTAAAACGTACGTTATGAACACTGTAATCCTCCTATTTCAGATGTCAAAACAGAAGTTATTTGTTGTCTTGTTCTCTTGGGTAGTCATGCGAATAATTCAACAAAAGACAGAAAACCATCCTTGCCACCCAGACGTTGACAACAAAGAGACAAAGGAGACCTAACGGTGCCAAGGGGAAAACCAGTCCATTGTCTGCTAAAGGATTAGGAAGGAATACTTAGAACAAACTTTCTCCAACGTTGACTTCAACAACTATTTTGGCTACTGTACCACCTGGGAAGCAACAAAAAATTTTAATTTTTTAATCGTTAAAAAAAAATTTAACGATTAATGATTAAAGTTAAATATTTTAAAATTTACCAATTAAATTAAAAAGTTTAAAAAATTTGTAACAATTAATTTAATCGTTAATTTTTTTTAATCGTTAATCCCAAGTCTGGTAATAATAGAAAACTACAAAAAGAACTATGAAATTTAACGAAGACGTGTGTTCAGGTTTTCAACTTATTGCATTAAAATTGTCTGCTTAAAACTGATTTTACTTGATTTCTTTTAAAATAATAAACTGATTGTCATATAAATTTGTAACTAATTTGGATTTTATGTTTTAAATTACCGGTATCTTCCCTATTCTCAGCACATGGAAGTCACAATTTGTACATTTTACCGTTGTAAACACTATGACTTATATACGGGGTTTTTAATATATATTTTTTAATTCCTTCCTTAAAGGCTACACCCTGTTGCTCTCCTTGAATTGTTATCAACGTTCTAGTGATCTCCTCTTGATCTCTTGTAGTGGTCCTATTAAGTTTTTCAGTCTCTACGTTCTTCTTCTTCTTCTTCTTCTTCTTCTTCTTCTTCTTCTTCTTCTTCTTCTTCTTCTTCTTCTTCTTCTTCTTCTTCTTCTTCTTCTTCTTCTTATGTACTTTGTCTGTTCCGTCTTCACAGAGTATCTCACTCTTAGTCTTCCTACATCTCTTGTACCAAAGGGTCTATATCGAAAACCAACCTTACGTAGGCATCCATCCTCCATTCTGTCCAGATGCTGTAACCATTCCCTGCGATGTGTCTGGATTTTATCATTTGTGGAGAATACCTGTAGCTCTTCCCTAATATCCTCATTGCGTAACGACCAAGTTTCGTGAAACCACTTGTGTTTTCTCAGAAATATCATTTCAAAAGATTTAATCTAGATTTCAGTCTTCTTTGTAGAAACCCATGTTTCACATTCATAAAGGAAAACAGGAACGGCCATTGTTTTATAAAATTTAAGCCTTGTCTCTTTCCTTTCCTTGTCTTTTTCTTCAACGTTGTATGTATAACGTCACACATCATCTGAAATCTCGATATTTTTGTAGTGATACCTCGCTTGTGTCACTTCGAATACTGATAGTGCAACCCTAAAATATCGTTTTAAATTTTCTGAATCATTAAGTATGAATGTTCTCAAGTTCCTACACAGTTCATACGTGACCTTAAGTGACTATCCACTGCTGTTTATAAGTCAGGAACAGCACATACAGTATATTGTATTATGGTACTTACCCTGCCATTAATCATTCCCTATTCTTTTACTATTTCTGGTCTGAATTCTACCGCATTTAATCAATTTGAACGTTAAAAGAATATTTGTATTAAAATTTTAAAAACAACGTTAGCCATCACTGATTTAATTTTGTAAAAATGCTACTTTTCGCCTACATTAAAATTCCTAGCTGACTTCCGTCGAAAGAAACGAACACACCCACACAAAGTGCAAAACACGCGGTAAAGAATATTGACCAGTGCTACAAAGTCCCAAGCCTTACTTGCGTAAATACTACCATCCAAGTCGGAGACGAGACTGTGAATGTACGTTTCGACCGCCGCCCAGAAGTCTAAGACGGACGCCCATCGATTTCGCGCGGTTTAATCCCTAACTCAAATGTTTTCCACTTTGCTACACACAAATCTCTCGATTGGGCTCGCGGTCAGTTTCTCACACACATGCATCCGTGCGCAACAGCACGCACTCTCTCCCTCTCTCTTTCTCTCTTCCTCAAATATTTATTCCCTTTAGTGAACGAGGCAACGTTCTTAAGAGTTTAAAAAATTTCACAAGACATCATAAGACCGGAATGGAGATGCACCAAGAAGACCTGTACAGCAGAAATTTACATTGCCACTCCGAAGTAGTGATCCTCATGGACCAAGAATCAACAACCATGATCCGAATGAATACTTGTGCCAAAGAATTATTCCTAATATTATAAAGCAGAAAGAGGAAAGCAGAAAACGATTTCAAGGAACGAATTAGCGTGCTTAGAATCAACAAACACAGATGAAACAACATTCTCTGTAGAAATAAAAATATTAAAGTAAAAGAATAAAAGCAAAAATAAAATTAAATAAAAAACCAAACCAAAATGAATCAAAATAAAATGTTAATAAAAACTGCTAAATAATAAAAATAGATTAAAAAATTGTCTCAGTTTTGGACAACTAAAAACTGATAACCTCATCCTAAGGGGCTTGGTAGATTCTAAATCACTTGGCTAATGTGTCCACACCGCTGCGTGAACACTGATAATTTAGTTTAGGTTCTACCAGGGACCTTCTACTCACTGATTGAGTACAGCGTAGTCCCCTACCACGGATACGGGTTAGTAGCATTATATTCATAAGGCAATAAACTAGTTTTTTTACGATGCCGTCTCGTTTCTTTTGTCTTTTCTGATACTTATTCTTTCTTTTGCAAAGATATTATTGTAAATGTAATTATTTCACTTCCGACTCGGAATACAAAACTTAAAAAGTTTTTTGTTCCGAGTCGGAAGTGAAATAATTACATTTAGTTAAGTAACACACACGTCATGGACAACGAAATCCAAGAATATTATTGTACTTTATTGAGCTGTATTTATATTTTTGTCAACCAAGAAACGTTGGCTATACAGCACGTTATAACTTAAAAAAAAAGTTTATACAAATAATACAGTTAATCTCACGTAACAGTATTCTCACGTAGGCTTCTGCGGCTAGTGCCCATGCTGTTTTTAAAGTCTTCTACCGATATGGACCGCGTCAAAAATGTACGACAATGTTTTTTACTTTTGTTTTAAGTCAGTATCCATCGTCAGGTCTATGTGACGATGAGGCTGGTAAGCCGACTTAGTGGAATAGCTTAGAACTGGCGGTGGGTGGTCCGGTAAGTAGGCCCTGCCCTGTAGGTTTTACGCCCTTGCATTATTTGTGCGGTCAGTCAACACGTACAGTCAAACCAGAACGTAAACGGTACCAAGTCGTGCTGAGCGTAACTGCTTCTCCGTTGCCGTTATCCTTCTGTTTATTAATTTCTATTGCTTTTAAGACCATACTGTCGTAATGCCTATTCCACGACCTTATAACAGATGCATCTTTGAAGTTTATCATGTGATTAGTAATGGCTGGATGCTCAGCAACTGCCGACTTTTCAGTTGCTAAGTTCTTCGTACGTCTGACATGTTCTTAGATCTTTGTAAAAATCTGACGGCCCGTCTGGCTTATATATATTGCAATAAATACCTTCAGTGTTAAACGGGCTTCTGTCTTTGATTGGTTTTAAGAATTATGCCAACTTCTTATGTAGTCGAAATTATTTTTTTAAACTGTTTCCTCAACATATTGCTAATTTTGTCTACAGCACCTTTTAAGTCAGGTAAGAATGCTCTAAGGTAATGATAAAGGTAATAATCTTCTAATGTAAGTGTTTCTGAAGGGTTTCCAGTTTTTTTAAATGCTTTACGTGTAGCATTCCTGTTATAGCCGTTCTTCTCAAGACCACCTAGTTAGGTATTTTTTTCTCCTCCAGGAAATTATCGTCATAAGAGACCCTCTTTGCTCTGTGGAAAAGTGTGTTAAAGACGGCTTGCTTTTGTGTAGAGTGATGATGAAAAGTTTCATGACGTTATCTGTCAGTGCGGGTAGGTTCTCTGTACACCCGATGACCTAGAGATCCGGCTGGTTTTTATGACATAAGTACATCTAAGAAAAGAAATTCAGAACTCACTTCCACTTCCATACTACACTGAATAGAATTATGCATCGATTTTAGATTCTGGAATAAACCTTGTAATTCTTCGTGTCCGTGAGATCTGATAACAAAGGTATCGTCCAGATATCTGTAAAAATGTAGCCTTAAGGCTCGCTGAATCTAACGCACGTCTTTCAAATATGTAAGACGTGTGTAATATGAATCCTCTAAGTAAATATCGGCTACGACTGGAGAAAATCCCTTAAGTGCTCCTTGTAACTGGTCGTACTATTTTTCATCCCAGTAAAAATATGTAGACTTGAGACACGCTGAACCTAAGCGGTACAAAACAGGTGCCAATAGAGGTTCAATACCTTTTAATGTGTCTTCTACAGTAATGTTTGTGAAAAGTGAGACAATGTCAAAGCTAACCAACATGTCTCCCTGACCCAATGTTAGGGAATGTATTTATGAAGTCCGCTGAATCCCTAATAAACGAGGATGTCTTTCCCACAAAAGAGTGTAATTCTCTTGCGATGACTTTGACTATGGGTGAGTAGCTGAACCAGTCACACTGACTGTTGGTCGTAGCGAGGTAAGTGGCTTATGGATACGTATGGATCATCATTTACTGTAAACTCTTGAATTTTGTTAATCTGATCAATGTGAGTTTCCCTGACAAAGCGATGGTGGCATACCAGCATGTGATGATGGCTACGGCAAGCCGTACTGTAATGGCATTCTCGGATACGAAACTAAAAGATTTTTTCCTCCGGAATCCTAATTGACGATCCAGAGGGAAAAAAGAGAAAACTTTTAGTCACTTCAATTCGCTGTCTCATCAATACACGAAATGTTATCACTCCTGCTCACTGCCACGTGACTGGTTCCAACTTTCGGTAGGTTGGCTATCTAATTCATTGTTCACTACTATTATATAGAGTTCCGTTTGAAACACGCAACTTACAAGTGTAAAGCGCAAGCCTTATTTATTTGATTAACTAAGAATTTATACACATATTATGTTCTGCAATAAAACAGGCCTACTATCGATTTGTTTTAGGAATGAAACAGAGTGGTCCAGAGCAGTTTTATAAACTGTGGGACAAATACTCAACTGCAACCGACCTGGAGGAGAAGGGAACGTATCGGCAAGCCCTGTGCCAAGTCCAGTTTCCGTCTCTCATACAGTAGTAAGTGGCATTATTTACATCAAAATTACAGTAGAACCTTGTTAGTCTTAAATAAATGTGGTGATCCAAATACCGTATTCCGAATAAATAAATTTACACGTATTGCCATAACATTACACTAATGAAACTATAACAAAACACGTATGAATACGTTAAGAAAGTTTAATGTAATTTAAGTAAATTTATCAGTAACATAATAAAGTAAGTGTAAATTCAGTGAGAAAAGAAAAACTATTAAATAACTTAAAAATATATAATAAAATATCCAAGTATACTGTATGTCTAAAATAATAACATACTGAGTGCATATATACCACGCACACAAAAATCAACGCCTTTCTACAAAATCCAAAGGATCACATACACTTAGAGGGACAAGATGTATACCAAACACCGTTCGAAAACTGCAAAATAATACCGGCTATTCTGCCAGAAACATCCGTCAACGCGTTCGCGAACATGAATTATCAGTAACAAAACAAGAAGACAACACATACCAAAGAAAGAGGACACACTTTCGATTTCGAAAATACAAAAATCTTGGCACGAACTAACAATAAGAAAATCAGACATTACAGAGAAGGCATTGAGATCTACCGGAAGGAGGAGGCAGCGGTGAACGACATTCCTGCTGTCAAGGAAATTCTTAACTGATAGTTCTCAAATTAACTGACAACAAATGGCCACAACACACTCACCCCCCCGCTCGAACATTCCTACGACAACAACCACAAGGGAAGCAAGATATAAAACGCGCTCCGTAGTTAAAACAACATCAGTACGCCTTGAAAATGTTCCAGGATTACAGAACAAAACGTCGGAAATATAAAAATCACATACACGGATGGACCCCAAAAACCTGTTACAACATATATATATATATATATATATATATATATATATATAACACAACCTATTATTATTATTATTGTCTCGGTCTGAAGATTATCGTTCGGTATCCTTTGATTTAATAACGTGTTCTTAATTGCGCAGCACTTTTCGAAATGTCTCTGCGTACCAACCAGATTCCACCGTGCACCAATCAGATTGCACCATTAGTAAGATCAGATTACTGTCTTATGCCCATGTTGCAATAATTAGTATACATCAACCAAAGTTTACCGCCTTCATCGCATTCATGTCCAGGAACATACCAACAACGTAACTGATGCGAGATACTAAATTTGTTACCACGATAAATAACTGTCTTTAGTTATCGAACTTTAAAGACTTATTTCTTTACCTATAATTAAGTACATAACAATACTTTCTATCAACCAAGAAATCCCGTAAGTTTGATAATCTGAACTTTTTGATCATGCCAATGATCCCCCACCACAATTAGTTCAGATTATCAAGGTTAATAATAATTTAAGCTCCTTCTTTGTTCACCAAAGGAAGTTAGGAGAATCAAACCAGATAGGCTGTCAGCTTAAGCGGTTTTGAACACGAGAAAAGCACGCATTTTACGCGTTGTTATCCTAGAGTCTCATTTCCACAGACTGAATCGTCCCGAAGGCTTAAAAATACACCAGTAGTCTGGCGACTATCAATGCTCTACTGTGTCGTAATATTTGAAGTCTTTAAAAGCATGTACTGCACACATACTTTGGTATGCATGATACATGTTCCATTGTGGTAAAATCGTCAGCTAGTATCCAGTGGTAACGTTTTTGACTGGGGGGGGGGGGCAAAATTTGTTTGGACCCATATGTAACAAAATTCACCAGTAGAAACTAAATTATTGCTATTATCATGAAATAATTGTAAAATTGGACCTTTTGCTTTACTACTAAAAGTATTGTTAATATCAAAAACTACCTTCCAAATTACCAATATTTAAACAGTGTTTGAAACTGAAATTATTTATAACCCTAAGCAGTTCACGTTCCTAAACTTAAATACTTAATAAATTATATATATTTTATTAAATGCATGGATTACTAAATAAAATATATTTGTTCCCTACCTTGGATTAGTTTATTTGCTTGAACATGAAATCCATTCTACTCTCCTTTTGTTTGGCAAAATGGTCAATAACTAATTCATTGACGTTAGGAGTTATTTCTAACATTTTTCTTCTATTGAACACATTCCCAGAGCACTTAGTCTGTCCTCTTTCATTGTATTACGTGTAAATGTTTTAATGCGTTTGAGATTTGAGAAACAGCGTTCACTTTCTGCTGTAGTCATAGGGATTGTACAAATAATTTTTAATTTTTAATAGTTTTTCCAGTTCGGGAAAAACAGTAACTAGATTGTTTTTATTTACAAAATTGAGTAGAACCAATGCGCCAGTTGCCTTTGTGAAGTCGGGCCTGCTGTATAGAACTACCAGTTCATGTCTTAATGCAGTTTCATTTAAATTAAATTGTTTAGCAGCAATTTGTAACTGTGTTTTTGGAAAGATAAGCTAATGTTTAGAAAACAGGGTTTGTTGCAACAAAACTGAATTGGTAAATGGTCTGAAAATTAAAATCTGTCGTCTATGTTGAAACTTCTTTACCTGCAATCTTCTTGCATCAAAACGTGACCTTTTTGGATTTTGAGATAATTCTCCAAAATCATTTGTTGCAGACAGACTGGCATCAAAATCAATATAATCTCTGACATTTTGAATGTGTGACTTGAATGAGGCAACATACTGGTGTGTTTTAATACTGTCAATTTCTACTTGCTGTGATTGATTAAACAAAATGTCACAGGCTGGCATAATTTTGTTGAAAAATGTTAACCAAAAATTAAAATCATCATTATTTAATGTGTTTTTCAGTCCCAATGCTTTCTGAACAGTGGACTTGTCACTCTCGTCATCATCTATAATTTTTTTAAAGAGCAGCGGAAATGTAATTTTTATGAATAATTACTGTTGCCACACAACGGGATTTAAAATTCCACCTGATATTAGAACATTTTGGGAGACGTTTCTTTACTACTTCATCAAGTATGCCAGTTCGTTTGAAAGATATTGAAAAAAATGTTGTAAAGCCATCTAAATTACAGAAAAATATTTTTACTTGCTTGTTTTGTGATGCAGCGCGCTCAATAATTAAGTTCAGTTGATGGGCATAGCAGTGTATATACCTTGTACACGGCTTTAACTTTTGCTTGAACACCGTTATGTTTTCCACTCATTACTGCTGCCCCATCGTAACTTTGTGCAATAATTTTACTAGGCATCTTATCAAGTTCTAACTAATTCTTCAAAAATAGGCGGACTTGCCGGGGAGTCCATCTCCATGAACTCGCCGGCGCAGTCTGCCGCCGGGTTGGGTGCTGTCGGCCCTAAAAAGGTCCGATCAGGGCGAAGGGTAGAGGTAGGTGCTTGGGTACCGCAAGCGGTACCCAAGGAGAGATCGGATGTTTGAGAGGTGGACATGCCACCTCTCAAAAGCGGGTAGGGAACAGAGATCTAACAGAGGGGTAATGTACAGCTTCGTTAGATACCGAACTTTGTGCAATGTTCGGTTTCCACCGTAGTCTTTACCTCGGAGGTGTCCAAGGTCGGTTACCACTGGTGGGGCCTTCCAAGGATCTCTCGGGGCAGCGCTAGCAAGGAAGCGAGAGAGCCGACGTCCACTCACCTGAGGAGTCTATCCGGTAGCCGGTTCCCACGCAGTTGCCCAGGTCCAGTCCGTGAGGCAGTCGGTGAAATGCAGGCTGGTCTCAAGATGTCCTGTCCTGTTGCTAGTGGTGTGGTAAAGTTGGCTTGAAGGCTTCCCAATGGCTGGTCAAGAGCGAGATGTTTCCTCTTCAAGAGCTGGAAGCGTTCTCTCCTCATCTATTCACCTTAAGCGGCCAAAAAGTTATAAATAGAAACAGCGTAGCCTTCTCTCACTTATCCAGGAGAACTCTTACCTAAGACACCCAACCATCATAGCACTTCTCGACATCCGAAAAGCTTTTGACTCCGTCTGGCATAACGGCCTCAGATTTAAAACCCTCGGATGTCACTTCCCCCAAACATCATAAAATGGCTTTCGCAGTTCCTGGATGGCCGAACAGCTCAAGTCCGAGTTAGGCAGCATCTCTCGGCACGTTTCCAACTGCACGCTGGTGTCCCCCAGGGCTCAGGCATTAGCCCGCTACTATACATCATCTTTACAAAAGACACACCTCCCCCCCGCCACACCTAACATACCCGTCAGCAGGCTTGGCCCATATGCAGATGATACTGCATACTGGGTCTCCCATCAACGTCACCAGCGAACCATCACACACCTACAGGATATGTTGCAGACTTTCTTTGAATACTGCAACACTTGGAGAATCACCGTAAACACGGACAAGACCCAACTTTGTTTTCAACCGCACAGGACGAAACATGAGTCACTTTTTTCAAAATCCAGTCCGTGTTGGCCTATCAAACATAATTCCGAAAAAAATACCTGGGAGTCACCCTTGACACCACACTGACCTGGCGCCAACACATCAAGAAAATTAATGACCAAGCGCGAGTCCGAATTCGAGCACTACGCACGCTTAGCACAAACGATCGCTGCTCCAATGAACTACTCATCAGGATCTACACCACTTGCATCAGGCCTATAATAATGTATGCACACCCGATCCTGCTGACGACTGAGACCAACAAAATCGACGCATACAGAATCACAGAACGGCGGGCCCTGCGCCTCATTTACCCGCCGTCCTCCTATCACCAAAACCCCAAATACGACCTTATATGCCATTAATAAACATTTCCCTGACCTGGACACATTCCTACACAAAATAAACTGGAAATACGCTAAGACAGCAAACACCCGACCAACATTACAAACCCTCCTCACCACCCCTAATAGACCTGCTCAAAACGCCCGGCGATCACACTTCCTTCTAAACCGTCTCCTGACTCTTATAGATGAACCCCCGCCCAGGATACTACGTAGAAAACCACGCAACAGAAGGGTCTCTGGACCCGTCTAGGGTCCTCCTCTATCGTAATAGAAAAATTAAAAATAATATAAAAAACAGAAAATAAAATATAAAAATAATATAAAAAATTTAAAAATCCGAAATCAACATGTCCTCCTGTTTCTTCCTACAACTTCAATGAAAAAAAAAACCAGCATCTCATCTCCCTGTATCTTCAACGTCGTCGCTACCCTTAAATAAATAAAAACAAAACCCTCCATTGGTAGCCCAATTGAAACCCAACAACCTGTTCCTTAACCCGCCCATGCCCTTGACATCACTTCGACGCTTCTCACTAACTTTAGCGTCAATTGCTGCAAACGACACTGATATTACAGTCCGTAAGTTTTGGCACTGATTACCCCACCTCCCCTCCTCCTCTCCTTGAGGCTACAACACCTGTACACCAACATCCGCCCTTTTCGCTGGTAACAACACCTTCTCATCGCCCAGTCATTGCTGGCGTACGCTAACTACCCACATTTCCATTCCCACATGGCTGAAGGGAGCTTGCTCCAAAACAGCCTGAGAAGACCAGTTTGGTCCCCTCAAAAAAAAAAAAAAATTCTCTCACTGTTGCTTGTTCCCAGTTCATTGGGCGACTGTTCGGCATACCACCTATTACGAAAAATTTTTGCTACTGAAGATGGCCACCGGTGGTGTGGCCGAAACGTCTAGCTACACAACATCAAGCATTGACCACGGCCTTTCAGCCCGGAAGTTTTAAGTATTTATAATGACACTGGCCGTGAAAGCCTACGTACTAAAATTATGAATCTCTACGGGGAGGAGGTTTTCAATAAAATTAGAAAGCTGGAGGCGCTACGAAAGAAGAAAGCCAGTCTGCTGTGTTCCTTGGCCTTTTTACTTCGTTGCAGAGACTCGGGAACCGTTCCTAGGTTCGTACGACATAGACAGATTTTTCACACACCACAGGCCAATAGGATCTACAGGAGGACGGAAAATGCCATGCTGCGTGAGCGCATACACCATACGCGGAGGGAGTTGGCGTTAAATGATCAGAACCTGTTGAATCTGCACTTACAACTCAGCAGTTCCCTCCAACGACAGGATTGGGAGGTGTTGGATGGTCTCACGTACAGTGCTTTCGAGTCGTGTTATACTAGCACCAGCCAGAGACAGCAGGAAAAATTCGAACGCTATGGTTCCCAGAACATCAGGGAAAGAGAACAAGACCGCGACAGGATGGACAGGATGGTCGTTAATCTTTCGGACAGTCAGCTGACACCACAGAGACCTCGGTGTTAACCAAAGGGGAGAAGTTTGCGGTTACCCCGAAGACAGTACCGGTGGAGGAAATAGTTGCGAGCGTGGAAGCAGGTATCCGAGGACTACCCCGAGACCAGGCAGATGAGATACGGTTGGAAGCTGCCAGGGCCCTTAAAAGGGCCGCTCCGCCAAAATGCAATCTTCTGTCGGTGGAACTGCGAGCCTTGAGGGATTTGAGAAGGGATGACTCCATTGTCATCGTGCCGGCGGATAAGGGGAGCGCTACGGTTGTGTTGAACACCGAAGACTACCAGCGGAAGATTGAGGGTTTGTTAGATCCGGCCACTTATCGGAGGCTGAACAAAGATCCGACTTCTACGGTTTTAAGAAAAACGGATTCTTTTGTGAAGCAATCTTCTCTAGCGTCTGATGTGAAGACGGCCGTCCGGTGTTTGGAGGCCCTTCCCCCTCGTCTCTATGGAATACCAAAGATCCATAAGGAGGACGTTCCGCTGAGGCCCATCGTTAGTGCTATTGGCTCGCCAACGTACAACTTGGCTAAGCACCTCACTGGATTGCTCAAGCCGCACATCGGGCACACGGATTCGATTGTCCAAGACTCTTCTCATTTTCTCCGGAGGGTCCGGATGTTGGTGCTGGAGCCTGGCGATGTGCTGTGAGTTTTGATGTGGTCTCTCTTTTCACGATGGTACCTGTCCAGGAGGTCTTGGGATATATAGGTGAACTGTTCCCGGCGGATATCACTGCTTTGTTCCAGCAGGTCCTAACAACGACCTACTTCCAGTGGAACGGCGGCTTTTACGAACAGTTGGATGGCGTCGCGATGGGAAGTCCTCTCAGCCCTGTGGTTGCAAACTTCTGCATGGAAAAATTTGAAGAGTTGGCAATTTCATCTGCGCCACTGAAGCCGAAGTGTTGGTTGCGGTATGTTGACGACACTTTCGTGGTCTGGAGCCATGGGGATGAAGAGTTGGGACGCTTCCTTGGACATCTGAACGCTGTGCACCCGCGCATACAGTTTACGATGGAGCGCGAGAGCGGTGATCAATTGCCATTTCTGGATGTGTTGGTCCTGAAAAGGGCCGATTGCAGATTAGGGCATAAAGTTTATAGGAAGCCAACGCACACTGACAGATATCTGCACAAGTCCTCCAATCATCATCCTAGGCAGAAGAGGGCGGTGCTGAAGACTTTGGTTGACCGGGCAAAAGAATCTGTGAGCCCCGGTATCTCGAAGATGAGTTTCGGCATCTCGAGGAAGCACTGCAGTTCAACGGCTACTCTGCTGCGGAGGTTAGGAGAGCTGCCCGGTCGAGAAGATCTGGTAAGCCGGACGAGTCGGTGTTGCCCGAGGTTGTTGGCTCCGCTGTCTTGCCCTACATCCGAGGCGTGACTGACCGCATCGGCAAGTTGCTGAGTAAACGGGGCGTCAGGACGATCTTTAAGCCAACCAAAAAGATCCAACAGTTCCTGCGACCGGTAAAAGACGCCAGGGATCCGCTCTCGTCGTGCGGGGTGTACAGTATTCCTTGTACGTGTGGCCAGGTACACATAGGCACCACGAAGCGTAGTGTCCGAACGCGCCTCTCTGAACATCGGATATACTGCCGCCTGGGCCAGCCGGAGAAGTCCGCAGTTGCTGAACACGCTCTTTCCTACAACGATCACCGGGTAAAGTTTGATGAAGCCCGGGTGTTGTCGTCTGTCCGGGGTTACTTCACTCGCCTGCATCTGGAGTCCATCCATATTCACAAGAATGCGTCCGTCGCTATGAACCGCCGAGTCCAGAGAGTCCAGAGTTGAACGGAGAAGCAGCTAGTCGTGCTCCGGTGGTCGCAGTGTCCGGGTGGATGGATGGATGATGCGCGGGCGTCTTGCGCCCTAATTTGTGTGCGTTGTCCAGGCCAAGGCCTGATGAACGCCAGGTGCCAACAGGTCAGCGCGGTCGTTTGGTCTGCACAAGGAGTTATGGTGCAGTCCGCGGGTCCGCGTGTGGATATGACATGGCCACCACGGAGGCAGGCTTCAGCTTTTGCTTCAGCCAATTGTTCCGCCGAGGCGCGACACTATGGTCCCCTCAGGCTAGCCTTTGGGAACGTAGTGACGCACTGGCTGACAAAAGGCTCGAGCGCCCTAGGGCGTCGGCCGAAACGGTAAGGAATAACTCAGAGACAGCCAGCTTCCGCAAGGATGGCATTTGCACAACCTTGCGGGAGCCCGTGTCCCGGATCAAAGCCCTGCCGAATCGGTAAAGCCGATGCTGGCAATAATGTTCTATCCAATCCAATCTGCCGAAGCATGATTGACTACAGTTTCGGCAGGCGCAGGTAGTTAATGTTTGTGATCGGTTCAGATTTCCATAAGGTTGGGGGGTTCGTTTCTGGGAGGTTCATGTGATGAACTTAGGGGGGGTCGTAGCATGTAGCATGTAGCATTGTAGTAGCGGGGCGTCTTTGCACCCGGTGCATGACTGCAGCATCTGAGTCGAGCTCAATGGCTGCCTGTAGATATACATAGGTCTGGTTCTTCGACTGGTGCCTAATATCAGGAATGGACAACCGCCAACCAGTTAACTGAGAAGGCGGGGGAGAAAGGTTTTTAATTTTTATTTATTTTAAAATATCAGCAATCAGTGGGCACTGCCGCAAGGACGGGTTCAGGTGACAGATGTCGCCCTTCCCCAGGCCCGCGTGCAGACGCCGTGAGGCGTCGGTCGCTCCCCGCGAGGCAGAGAGCCTCCGTGCCAGTGATAGCGCGTAGCAGCAGCATTCAGCGCGGTCGGCATACTAGGAAGGGAGGAAGGAAACAGCTTTACAGGTAAATTCTGGGGCATGGGCAGATAGAGAATATACAAGTTAAGTGAGGTTTAAGTTTACTTAAACTTATGGCGGGTCATCGAGAATCGCCCGAGGGCGTTTGACCCGGACAGGGGGAGGTGGTTGCGTGGTGCTGATGGTTCTGAGGTAAGGGAAGGAAGAGGTCTCAGCTGCGGCAAAGAGAGTCGCAGCTAATGACCAGACAAAGGCTGAGAGAGCAGGAACTCGTAGACCTCCTCGAATTACACTGTTTCTAACAAACCAAGGAGATCCCGACAAGGAACGGAGGGTTCTGGATTGGAAACTTTCCAGCCTACGCCTGTTGGTGGCGGAGGCAAGTGACCACCATACAGGTGCCGCATAGGTCAATACAGACCGGAGAAACAACAGATAGAGGGTAACTTTCGTGCGCAGCGCCAGGGGGCTGCGGCACGCGAGGTATGGGTAAAGTTTGGCTCGGACGCCGCGAGCCTTGGCAAGTGTGTCCGTCACGTGGGCGTTGAAGCAAAGGCGACGATCTAGCCGAACGCCTAGATACTTCACCGACTCTTTGTAGGCGATAGGCCTCCCTTCAAGGGAGAGGGGCTGGCATCGGGAGATGGACTTACGAGTGAAACAGATCGCCTCGGATTTCTCCGTGTTGATCGTCACCCGCCATTTCCGTAGCCAGTCCGGAAGCTGGTCCAACTGACGCTGCAACTGTGTACTCGCAAAACGCGGGGACACAGAGCTGTAATGATACATTGCATCGTCAGCGAACAAAGACAACGTGACTCCGGGCAAAACAGGCAGGTCGTTCGTGTACACAAGGTACAGAACGGGGCCGAGGACAGATCCCTGGGGTACGCCAGCGGCGACAGGACGAACTGCAGAGCAGGTTCCGTCGACGCTCACCCTGAAGTTTCGGTCGCTGAGATACGACCGGAGGAAAAACACTATGGACGATGGTAAGGGGGAGTTAGCGAGTTTGAAGAGAAGACCTTCGTGCCAGACTTTGTCGAAGGCCTTGCTCACGTCCAGCAGTGCGGCGGCCGTAGCCGCTCGCCTGTTGGTGGCGTCAGAGAGTTGCGTTACCACGCGGACTAGTTGAAGCGTGGTCGAGTGCTCTCTGCGAAACCCGAACTGTTCGTGGCGGATAAAATTATCCAACAACGGCGAGATGCGGGCCAGCAGGAGCCGCTCGAACACCTTCGAGATAACTGGCAAGAGAGATATTGGCCGATAGCTTTCAGGAAGCATGCGCGGCTTGCGGGGTTTAGGAACCATAACGATGTTGGCATTTTTCCACAGGCGGGGGAAGTACTGTAGCCGGAGACAAGAGTTGAACAGCTCGAGAACGAGGTCAACGCCTGAGGCCGGGAGATATTGTAATGCAGCGGCCCCGATCCGGTCAGGACCGGGGGCGCGACGGCGGTTTAGTCGACAGACAGACAAAACGAGTTCGTCTCTGTCGAACGGGAGGTCTGGGCCATCGGGAGGGCGAGAAAAATAACCAGATAGGAAGTCCCGGACTTCTGCCGAGTGAGCAGGGTCCGAAACGCCTCGATGAACGGTAAATTGCGACTCCATGCAGTCGGCGAAGACCTCAGCCTTGCCTTCTGATGAAGACACAACCCCGTTCGGGGTTTCCAGCGGGTTGCGAGTTCTCTTCTCGCGGGTCAGTCTACTCACCGCTCTCCAGACGGAGGCGTGGTCGACTTCAAGAGACTCAAGGTATGAGTCCCATCGATCAGAGTTTACGTCCCGCAGTAGCTGCTGAACGTAAAGGGACTGTTGTTGAAATCGTCGCTTAACGACTGGGTCTCGGGTTCTTTGCCATCTGCGGCGGAGCTGGCGCCGTAGCCAGATGGCGTGGAGTACTTCCGCAGGTAAGGCCGATTTACGATGATTCACCTCGAGTGCGTAGGTGTGTCGATCCATGACACCTTGGACCAATTCCTGAAGATTTGTGGCGCGGAGATCCAGATCGTCACGAGTGACGATTGGGTCCGCCGGGAGAGATGGTAACCTTCGAGAGAGCTCGTCATGATAGGATCGCCAGTTGACTCTCCTAACAATCTGAGCGGGAAGTCGGGGTGACGCCGACAGCTCTCGAACAGTTATAACAAGGGGATTGTGATCGGACGAAAGGTCCGACACAGACGAGACCTCGATGGTGCGGGCAACGTTCTTGACAACTACTATGTCAAGAACGTCCGGCCGATGGCCGTGAAAGGGGAAGTAGGTAGGGTCTTCAGGGCCGATGACATTAAGTGCCGGGTCGCCAGAGACGAACCGGAACAGAGAATTTCCATAGGCGTTGACAACGCGGCTGTTCCATGAAGGGTGTTTGGCGTTTAAGTCGTCGGCTACAATGGTTGAGAGGGGGTGGTCGAGGAGGGCGGCCCACTCCTCGGGCGGTGGCGGAGTTCGCCGGCCAGGAACGGCCGGTGGCGTTGTTTCTGCGGAGGTACGCAGAAACAACGCGCAGCTCCGATCCGCCGGCGTCCACCGCCACCGCGCAGCCTTCAATAATAGATGTATCTAGAGGAGGCAAAAGCCTGTGGGATATCCGCCTGTGGACTAAAACAGCTGTGCCCCCCGAGGGGGGACAGCGAGGCCGTAGGGGACGATCCTGACGATAACAGGCATAGGCAGGAAGGGAAAACGAGTGGTAATGAGCCAGATGAGTCTCGGAAAGAAGTATGATATCAACATCATAATCCGTTACGAAAGTCATCAGTTCAGATCGCCTGGGGAGTAGCCCGAAGGCGTTCCACGCAACGATCCTCAGGCTAGTAGCCATTTAGGGGAAGTAGAGGAAAGAGGGCAGCTAATGATTGGAACACCAGGGCAAGCACAGTGGTAGTGTCGCGAGCAGTCCTGATGGATGCAACAAGATTATCTGCCCAGGCAGTCAGGGGATCCGCCGAAGCCCGGGAAGATTCCCGGGATTCAGGAGGACAACCCTGACTGGCCGCGACAGGGGTAGCAGATGGCGCTGGGCTGGAGGTCTGAGTAGTAGACTGCTCGCTGGAAGGTTGAGGACGATGGCTGGGGGCGGGTCGAGCCCGCGGAGAGGGTACAGGTGGAACCTGTGATGATGTTGGTCGGCCGGCGGAGTTCCGGCGACGACGAGAGCGCTTTGATTTGCCCGATCGGGCTGGAGGCGGGGCTGATTTAGCGGCCATGGCCGCGTAGGAAGGTGCGGGCGCTCCGGTAGGCGCCGGGATTGAGGCCGCTGCAGGCGGCGCCGAAGCGACGACTGCAGGCGAGACAGCGGCACCGGAAGCAACCGGAGTTGCTGCCGGGACCTGGGCAGATGCACCAGTGAGTGGCGGGAAAGCCGCTCGCCGGTTAGGGCCAGGACCAGCTACACGGCCTGCCTGCGCGCCAGGGCGCACAGGAGGTCGCTGCGGTTTCATAGCGGCGATAAAGTTAGGGCAGCCTCGGTAATTAGCCGGATGGGCTCCTTTGCAGTTACAGCATTTAGCTGTGTACCCCGTCGTAGGCTTATCACAGCCACGATGAGGCTCAGCACAACGCACGCAACGCGGGGGCTGATGACAGAAAAGACTGCTGTGGCCGAACCTCTGGCAGTTAAAACACTGCGAGGGGCCGGGCCGCGGGTCAAATGTTCGGACTTGCACCCGTAGGTGCAGAAGATTCTGGAGAGTGTAAATCTCCTCGAAAGGGCCTACTTTCAGCAATTTGACAAGAAAGCTGTTAACAGGTCGGCGGTCATCACCTTTGCCAACATGCAGGACGCTTACCGCGGTCGGCGCATAGCCGAGCGCAACAAGTTCCTGCCTGATGGCATCAGTTTCTGTGAAAGAAGGAATTCCCGACAGAACGACCTTGATTTCTCGCTCTGACGGGAGGGCGAAAGTATGAAATGATATCTTACGCTCTGTCAGGAATGACTGGACAGAGCGGAAGTCCGGGATTGTAGCGGTCGCCAGCTTTAGCGAGGCGCCTTGGCACCTCGCCTCGACCTTGACCGAAGGAAGAGCTAGGGTTATAGAACGCAGTAACTGAGAGTAATTCCTATTATCAGGAATTACAATCGGTGGAATGCGTGGGGAAGACACAGTTTGGGTACCAGTTGAATACTCACGCTCGCGCTGAGTGCCGCTGTTACCGTGACTAGACGACTGATCTGCAGCTGAGGCGGGCGGCGGAGTTTGGGCCAGTTTTCGCTTGCGTTTGGCAGACTTGCCCTCCACAAGCGAGAACTGTCCGTCCCCCGACCCAACACTGCACATATCGACCGCACTATTGACACTTTCACAATCACTTTCACTGTCGTGAGGAAGTGGAGTTGTACGGAAGCCGGTTGAGCAGGTTTCCATTAAGGAAACAAGCGGCGCCGGCAGAGGATTCGGGGGCGTATTCGACGCCATTTCGGACAAGCCGAAATGAACGTCTACGCAGGTCTAGGATTGAGGGATCACCAGACACTGAAAACTATCCACAGGCACAATTGAACACGACACAGACCGCACAGCACACGGATACAAAAACTCCCGCACAAGCTAAATAAAAACTGATTTGCACTGTTGATGCGATGAATTCGATGTAGTTGATGATGCTGAAGATAATGGTGATGTTGATAATGTTGCAAAAACAATATTTCCGCAGAAATTAAGAAAATTCTGCAGAGCAGAAACAGACACAGCCTACCCGGGCAAATGCTCTAGGTAGACTCCGCTCCCGCTTCAGGGGGGGTCGTCTAACAGCGCCCTAGGGTGCCTGACGCGGCGAGGGGGCGGTGCATTCTCCATGCTGTTAAGCCTTTGGAGGTGCGGATAAGGGGACTCGCCGGCCTTGGCGAACAAATTCGTTGCCAAGGACCAGACGAAGACCTCTACGGTGGGAACACGGAGGCCCCGGTGAATGGCGGAATTTCGCACATACCACGGGGACCCCGTGAGGGAGCGTAGGGTCCAGTTCTGAAATGTAGTCAGCCTATGCCTGTTGGTGACCGACAGGAGAGGCCACCAAGCGGGCGCCGCATAAGTGAGTACTGTTCGGAGGAACAGTAGATACAATGTTAGTTTTGTACGGACAGCCAGGCGGCTGTTCCGCGAAAGCATAGGTGATAGTTTGCCTCTGACGCCACGAGCCATGTTGAGGGTTGCGGTCACGTGGGCGTTGAAGTTTAGGTGCCGATCGAGCCGAACACCTAGGTACTTCACCGTCTCAGTCCAGTTGATGGGTCTCCCCTCTAAGGAGAGGGATTGGCATCGGGAAATGGACTTATGAGTAAAGCAGATCGCCTCGGATTTCTCCGTATTGATCGCTACCCGCCATTTCCTTAGCCAGTCCGGAAGCATAGCCAACTGGCGTTGTAACATTACGCTCGTCCGCCAAGGCGAAAGCGAGCTAAAATGAAACATCGCGTCGTCGGCAAATAGAGATAACGTGACCCCGGGATAAACAGGCAGATCGTTCGTGTACAGTACGTACAGAACGGGGCCGAGAACAGATCCTTGTGGGACGCCGGCGGCGACAGGGCGAACCTGAGAGAACGCCCCATCTACGCTGATCCTGAAGGTGCGATCCGTCAGATAGGATCGGAGCAAGTGGACGATAGATGTCGGGAGTGGCGAATGCGCCAGTTTGTAGAGCAGGCCTTCGTGCCAGTGTCCGGGTGATACCCGATGACTGCATGTTGCCTGTTTGTTACCTTGGCTAGCGATCTCGCGCTTTCAAAGGAATGGAACCTCCATCGATTTTATTTTGGAGGGACAGGATGTTATTATTTTTCTTGGACCCTGGGACCTCGAAGAGACCCGTGACGGTAGAATGGGGGAGGTCTCGAAGACTTTTCGCTTGAGAAGTAGGAATTACCCTCCCACAACGGGTAGGGCGCCCCTAGCCGCTCAGGAAAAGTCGCCGAGGGCTGCCAAGCGGCAATGTCGGCGCACGGGAGAGATCGTAGGAGGCAGCGTCCACCAGAGGTGGCACTAAGCACACCTAGGGCAAGCGCAGACCTCCCCTAGTCTGTCGCCGAGCGCCAGCACGGACAAGAGAAAGAAGGAAGGAGTAGGAGCGTGAAAATACTCAAGGTCGGGGGGATTGGGCAGATGTTCTGTAACTGCTTATGGGGGGTCGTCGAGCAATGCTCGGGGGCGTTTGTGAGGTCTAGGTGGTGGGTCGACATCTGTGCTTAGTCGACAAAATGTGGGGATGGGTCGAGACATAGGCTCGGGTGAATAGTTTGAGGGCTAGGGACCGAACAAATTCGGTGAGTTAAGGAACCTTCAACCTTCGCCTCATGGCATCATTTCTGACAAACCAGGGAGAGTTGGAGATGTAGCGGAGGGTTCGGGATTGGAAAGCTTTCAAACGGGCGACAACGGATGGGCTGAGTAGTACCCAAAAGGCGGGGGCTGCGTAAGTCAGGATTGCCCTAAGAAAGAGCAAGTAGATGGTGAGTTTAGTGCGCACAGGCACTGAACCCCGATGAGAGAGAAAGGGAAATAGTTTGGCTCTGATGCCTCTGGCGCGCTGGAGACTCAGAGAGACGTGAGGTGCAAAGCTTAGGCGTCGGTCAAGAGTGACGCCCAAGTACTTTACAGTCCGTTTCCACTCCATTGGGCTCCGTTCAAGGGAGAGGGACTGGCAGCGGGAAGTTAATTTATGAGAAAAGGCGATCACCTCGGATTTCTCCGCATTGATCGCCATCCTCCACTTCCTTAGCCAGTCCGGAAGTACGGCGAGCTGACGCTGCACCAGGCCAGCTGCGAAATCAAGACTCGCTGAGCTGGCGTGATACATAGCGTCATCCGCATAGAGCGAGAGAGTGACTCCAGGCTGAACAGGCAGGTCGTTCGTGTACACGAGGTACATAACGGGGCTGTACAGTAGCGCGGTAATTTTTGCATTTATAGGTTGGCTAATCTGCGCTTTTAATTTGCTCAATTCATGTCCGTACATCTGGACAGTGCGTTACATACGTTCGCTAGCGGCGGTCGGCCTTGCGCCCGCTGCTATCCTGTCACATTTTTCTTCTTTGTCGCGACAATTAATGTAGGCCTTAGGCCCAAGACTTATATATGGCCTTCTAGGCTTTCTCATTAAATTAATTCTTCAATGTAACATTTTACGATTTCTATTTACGATGCGCTCATTAGCCAATCTTATATTCAAAAGTGACACCTAACCATTTCAATGCTGTATATGTGAATAATTTTCAATAAATATATTAACTACAGTCCACGCTCTCCATCATTTCTGCATCCTGGCGAATTAATTACAACATAAATCGACAATTCACAAACACTTCATACTTAACATTTTTTTGGTCGCTCCGGACCTGGATTCCCGGATACATCAATCACCTATTTATTATTTTTCTGCCCCAATTTCTGGCCATCACGGGCGACTCAGCATATCCGCTGATACGACCGTGGCGTGATTCAACCAGCATTTCGCTCGTCGCCTTTGAGCCTCCTGGCGACATCATTGCAAGAGCTTACACCTGCTAGCTTCAGTACGTCAGTCAAAGCAGTTATCTCTCCGAGCTGTGTGTTTGCCATCTTCTCCACGGCCTCGACGCTTCAGGACATCGCCCACAAGGTATCACCTCACTAACATCATTTCAAGGTGCGTACAATGGCTGAAGAAGGCCTCAAAGTGTTAGTCAGAAAGAGAGGCGGCTTAAAGTCCGCAATAGTGCGTATACAATCAGCTGTCAGTAACTTTGATAGAAACTCTAATACAAAACACTTTTTAACAGTCAGACTTGAAAGTTTGAAAAGCTTGGCAACGGAATACGATGAGGTACAGTCCGAAATCGAACTTATTTGCAAAGACATAAACGCTGCTCAAGAAGACCGAGTTGAGGTCGAAGAAATGTTATATTCCACAGAAGCTAATATTTTACAATTAATTGATACCTTTAATGTTCAGACTGTACCTCCCGTATTAACGGGCCATATGCAATTAAAACCGACAAGTTTGCCCTGCTTCACAGGCAATATCTTGGAATGGCAGCATTTTTATTCAATTTTTTTGGACTTGGTGCATGCAAGATCCGATCTAACGTCAGTGCAGAAACTACATTATTTGCATTCTTCTCTAAAAAATGAGCCGTTAGACTTAATTAAATCACTACCTATTTGTAATGAAAACTACTCGATAGCGTTGAGTTTGCTGTCCGCAAGGTATGACAACAAGTTCATACTAGCAAAGTACTACATTCAAAATTTACTTGAAGTCAAGACAACAATTAAAGACTCTGTCCAAAGTTTGGCAGAATTCACAAATACAATAACGTCTTCCGTTAATTCACTGGCGGCAATGCAACTGTCAGTGAATTCATTCGAGCTTATCACTATACAATTATTATCAGCAAAACTCGACCATACTACTTTTAAATTATGGAAGGAGTCTATAGACCCTGATAACCTTCTTAACTTTCAAGATTTCACTCATTTTTTAAACGCACGTAGACAGCTGTTAGAAAATACACTGCCTATCGATGCCGGACAGCAACTCAACAAGCTAAGTTTAAGATTCAATAATAAATCTGACAAACATAAATCACGAAACGCTGCTGGCAGTACTACATTTAAGAGTTATCACTCAGCGTCAAGTAATTATTCATGTTTGTGTTGTAAATCTAATCATCCAATTTACATGTGTGATAAATTTCGTGCACTAAGCACCGCTGAGCGAGGACAATTTATATCAAATCACAAATGTTGTACCAATTGTCTTAGATCAGATCATTTTGTATCTAATTGTAAGATTAAGCAGGCATGTAAGATCTGTTCAAAACGACACCATACATTGTTGCACATAAACAATGTGCCGAAGCCAATCTCTGCCAGCAGCAGTAAATACTGTTCACTCAAATTACAATCCACGAATAATATTCTTTAATCAACAGCAATTGTGTTTGTCATTGACCAGGCTGGCAACAGACAAACCGCAAGAGTTCTTTTGGATGCGGGTTCACAAATAAATTTTCGTACGGAATCATTTGCCAAGAAATTACGGCTTAACTTGACTAAATCCAACATACCGATTACAGGTATAAATAATACCGCGTGTCATGCCACTAATCTCGCGTCTATACGCATTATTTCTCGTTATCAAAGATTTAGCTTCGAGGCAAAATGTGCTGTCTTATCTGCATTAACCCATAAACTGCCAGCACAATCGTTTGACATAAATCAATTTAACATTCCAGACAACATTTTTCTTGCCGATCCAAATTTCAACATGTCATCCGAAATCGACATACTGTTAGGGGCGCAATTCTACCTAGATTTAATTTTAGCCAACAAATACGTACGCGGTCATCATTTTCCCATTATTCAGTAAACAAAATTAGGCTACATTTTGGCAGGCAATTTGCCCAAACATTGCCGTTATAAGGGTCCTGCTGTTTCGTTCCTAGCTAGGAACAACGACGTTCAAATTTTGCAGTCTCTCGAAAAATTCTGGGAAGCAGAAACTATCCCTGATAATACACCTGATAACGAGTCAGCTTGTGAGGAGCATTTCGTGGGGTCTACTCATCGCAATCAAGAGGGTAGGTTCGTTGTTTCACTACCATTTAAGTCCGACCATCTCCAGTTGGGGGAATCTTATACCAATGCTGAAGCAAGATTTTTGAATTTAGAACGCCAATTCAGGCATGATTCTAAGCTTGCGCGCGATTACGCAAACTTTATTAATGAGTATAAGGATCTTGGCCACATGACGCTTATCGATAATTGCTCTATCAATTCTGGGGTGTCAAATACTTACTATCTGCCTCACCATGCCGTTTTTAAGCAGTCTAGCTCGACCACAAAACTGCGCGTCGTTTTTTACGGTTCGTCCAAAACTACCAATGGCCTTTCTCTCAATGACATATTGTTGGTAGGCCCGAATGTTCAACAAGACCTTTTTTCTATTCTCTTACATTTCCGTATGCATAACTATGTTCTCATCGCCGACCTCGAGAAGATGTATCGACAAATTCTCGTATCTGAAAAGGATTGTCACTATCAACGTATTCTGTGGCGTGACTCTCCCCTCGAACAATTTAAACACTTTCCATTGCGAACTGTAACCTACGGCACGGCTAGTGCTTCGTTTTTGGCCACTCGCTGTCTTATTCAAATTGGTAAGGACCATGAAGCTTCTTTTCCTGATGCGGCGTTAGCTATAACAAATGATTTCTATGTCGACGATTTGCTAACCGGTGCAGACACCATCTCTGATCTGACCAAGTTGAAATCTGACTTGGGTACGTTATTGAGTCAACACGGTCTCACGTTGCATAAATGGGCATCTAATGAACCCAGGATGGTCTCAAGTCATGACATTTACCACTCCCCTTAAACAAACAGGGCAATGTGCGTACCCTGGGCATTCTCTGGAATAACACTGCCGATTCATTCCTGTTTGACATTAAATCATTCCCCGTTGAATCAAGCATCTCCAAGAGGAGAATTCTATCGATTATCGCAGGCATATACGATCCACTTGGACTGATTGGTCCCATTGTTTTCTTGTACAAACAATTTGTGCAGCAACTCTGGCTTTGCAATCTTGGTTGGGATGAACCGATCTCCAGGCAATTACGTTTGGCTTGGCATTCATTGTGCGATAAATTGTGTCTGATTAGCAAAATTGTTGTCCCACGTTCTATTCGTTGCAAGTTTGAGGCAAGTATAGTTGAATTACATGGTTATTCGGATGCTTCTGAAAAGGGGTTTGGGTGCTGTATTTATATTAGAGTCATTTATTCATCGGCCTCTTGTCATCTCCTGTGTTCTAAATCTCGCGTGGCTCCCCTACGACAGGTGTCATTACCTCGCATCGAACTCTGTGCTTGCTTGTTGTTATCGCGACTCGTATCTAAGGTCGTTCCTGCGCTTTATTCGTTTATTAATAGTGTTCATTTATATTCTGACTCCATGGTGTCTCTTTACTGGATTCATGCCCAGTCCACGAGGTGGAGGACCTACGTCGCTAATCGTGTTGCCGAGATTCAGCGTCTTACGCAAGCCTATACTTGGCATCACATCAATTCTAGACACAATCCTGCTGATATTATCTCTAGGGGGTGTCACCTTGAAGTTTTGCGCGATTGTTCGCTTTGGTGGCACGGTCCCGCTTGTTTGTCTCAATCTTCCGAGTCCAATCCTTTTCCACCCTTTTTACCTTCTAATCCGTCGTCTTCTGAAGTCACTGCGGAAGAGAAACAAACCCCCAACCTTTCTCTAATGTCTACCCTGGCTATTGACCTTTCTAAGGACCTTTCTTCGTTGCACCGTCTGACACGCGTATACGCTTACTGTTTTCGGTTCATCAAAAATATTAGACTCTCCAGTGCTGACAAAATAACGGGGGCTCTTACCCCCGTCGAAATTCATCATGCTCATAATTTCTTCATAAAACAATCTCAGTCGATCCACTTTGCTGCCGAGACTAATTGTCTTCCTAATGGGTCTTCTGTCTCTATCAGGAGTAAGTTGTCTTCTCTCGACCCGTTTCTTGATGAGTCTGGAGTAATACGCGTTGGCGGGCGATTACAGCAGTCGCAATTACCTTACGACACTAAGCATCCTATTGTCTTGCATCCATCGGCTCATATTACTCGCCTTATTATTGAACGCGAACACATTCGTCTACTTCACGCTGGTGCTCAACTCGTGCATCACTCACTTCGTCAACGATGGTGGATTATTAATGCCAGGTTAGTCATTCGTTCCATCATTCGTAAATGTGTCAAGTGTCTCAGGTTTAGTGCCAAACAGCAGGTTCAGAGGCTTGGTATTTTACCATCTCCTAGAGTCACTCCATCACGGCCGTTTCTATTCTGCGCGGTTGATTATGGTGGTCCCTTCATGATTCGTCATGGCGGGCAGAAATTCAGAACTCTCTCTAAGGCATACGTGTCTTTGTTTATTTGCTTAGCAACCAGGGCCACTCATTTGGAATTGGTTTCCGACCTTACAGCCAATGCGTTTATAGCTGCCTTACGTCGTTTTATGTCCCGCAGGGGCATACCCAGTCAGTTATATTCTGATAATGGCACAAACTTTCGGAAGGCCCGCAATGTTTTACATGACCTCTACAATCTTTGGCATAATAAGGATGCCACCTCATCAATCAAATCATTCACGGCCTCTCAGGGTATTTCATGGTCATTTATTCCGCCCTCGTCACCTCATTTTGGTGGTCTTTGGGAGAGCGGCATAAAGAGTTTAAAGTTTCATTTGCGCCGCGTGGTAGGCAAGTCTATACTCACCTTCGAGGAGTTTACGACAGTTTTGTCTCAGATAGAGGCATGTCTAAACTCTCGCCCTTTATTTGCCATCTCATCGGATGTAAATGATCCGGTGCCACTTATACCTGGCCATTTTTTGATTTGCGCACCATTAACGGCGATTCCGGACCCAGACTTATCTCATGTTCCTATCTCTCGTCTTGGACGTTGGCAACTCCTCCAGAAGTTTGTCCAAGTCATTTGGAAGGCTTGGTCTCGCGACTATTTACACCAATTACAACAACGTCACAATTGGAAATTCGCAAAGGATAATGTTTCTATTGGGGACCTAGTTTTACTTATTGAGGATAACCTACCTCCATTAGCCTGGAAATTTGGTGAATTACCGCCACATTTCCCGGCCCAGACAATTTAATTAGAGTCGTAGACATTCGCACGCCTACTGGTGTTTTGCGGAGACCAGTACATAAGCTATGTCTGTTGCCAGCGCGGGACGAGACTTGACACAAGGTTATTATGATCATTTAGCACAATGCTATTTTACTCGGCCATTGGGTTTATTACTTTATTATATGACCATTTGGTCAACTTAATTGTGATATGTATCATCACATTTTCATTACAATTTACACTATTGCGTGTTTCTATACTAAATTTGCATGTGACTTGTAAGTTCACAACCATGCACTGTGCTATCATCTCTACACTCATCATAGTTTCATGGTGGTATATTTGCTATTTTGTATTTATATGTTAATATTTTGTGTGGCATACTATGTCCTACACATTTACATTTTGATTGGTATTGGGTATGTGTCATGTTATCGGTGGTATTGTTTTATAAAAATTTGTTACACAATATTCGCATGGTTTGCAGTAATACAACCATGTATGCATTTATTGCACAGTTGTTAATATGTGTGATTTATTGTTCTATGAATGTATTTCTCAATTGTTCAACTCATTTATTAAATTTGTAACCACAGTGTCGTATTTGTTACTTATGCTATTGCGCTTATTCATATTTGTAATTAACTAAATTGGTGTTTATTGTATTTATTATATAACTTGCATTTATGTAAAACATATTGTTTTTTGCGTCTACTGTCTGTAACCACGCCACGCCTAGAATTTATTTTTATATTGTATTTTTATATGGTATTTTGTATTTTGTGATTATGCATTGCACAATTAGTATTCCTGCTTAATTATGACATACATGTCATTACATATGTGCTCGCAATCAGTCAGCTATCTATAGCTTGTTTTCACACAACAATATATTGTAAATTCCTGAAACTTCAGGTATAGCATGACTCGTTCAACTTTATGACGCCATGCTAGATTTACGTCTAAACATGTATAATTTGTGACAATTTATTTGTTCATTGTAAGCAATACTCTGTACAGGTCTACTGGCCTCAACTATTTCACGGTAACCATCTATGACTTGCATAGGGTTACAATTTATCGGGCCATCTTGATGAGTTTCCGATCATTCATTATTAAACATTGTCAAATTATGTACTTTCATGTTTTATATCGTTCAATATTGTACACATACAATACATTTGGGCAATACATTGCCAGCGCTTACATTTTCAATCATGCATAAAATCACTTTGCACGCCAACCTTGGCCTACTAAACGCTTATCTTTATTAAGGTTTATCTTTATTCAAGCTTATCGCTAAACAATTAATGCACAACTGTTATCTAAGATTACAACTCAAGGTTCAATGCAGCCTATTGAGATTAACTTTCATTATTAAGAACTCTGTATTTTATATAATAAGTTACTAAAATGTATTAAAAAATCTATTGATTTTTGCGGGCAGTTATGTACAGTAGCGCGGTAATTTTTGCATTTATAGGTTGGCTAATCTGCGCTTTTAATTTGCTCAATTCATGTCCGTACATCTGGACAGTGCGTTACATACGTTCGCTAGCGGCGGTCGGCCTTGCGCCCGCTGCTATCCTGTCACATTTTTCTTCTTTGTCGCGACAATTAATGTAGGCCTTAGGCCCAAGACTTATATATGGCCTTCTAGGCTTTCTCATTAAATTAATTCTTCAATGTAACATTTTACGACTTCTATTTACGATGCGCTCATTAGCCAATCTTATATTCAAAAGTGACACCTAACCATTTCAATGCTGTATATGTGAATAATTTTCAATAAATGTATTAACTACAGTCCACTCTCTCTTCATCATTTCTGCATCCTGGCGAATTAATTACAACAGTAAATCGACAATTCACGAACACTTCATACTTAACAGGGGTCAAGGACAGATCCTTGAGGTACGCCTGCGGCGACTGGTCGGACGGATGAGTACGACCCATCGACGCATACCCTAAAGATGCGATCGCACAAGTACGATCGGAGAAAATGAACGAATGAGGCAGGGAGGGGGAGTGGGCTAGTTTGTAGAGAAGGCCTTCGTGCCAGACTCGATCGAAGGCCTTACTCACGTCGAGCAATACAGCGACGGAGGACAGATGCTTGTTGTAGGCGTCCGTGACGAGTTGCCCGGACGAGTTGAAGGGTCGTCGAGTGCTCTCTGCGGAAGCCGAACTGCTCCTGCCGAATGAAATCATCCAGCAGAGGCGCGTAACGACCGTGCAGGAGTCGCTCGAGTACCTTCGATATGACTGGCAACAGTGAGATGGGTCGATGGTTTGAGGGGTCAATACGCAGCTTGCGAGGCTTGGGAATCATAATGATTTTCGCACGCTTTCACAGGCTGGGGAAGTAATGGAGCCGGAGACATCCATTGAACAGCTCGTGGACCAAGTTGATGAGGATAGGGGGAGCGTGTTGTAGCGCCGCCGCCCGCTTAGAGCGAAGTCGACCAATAGCCGAGACAACATCGGCTCGGTCGAACGGGTCAGGGATGTCAGCTGGAGGGCGGGAAAAATATCCAGATAGGAAGTCTGCGACCTCGGCCGAGTGGACGGGGTCGCAGACGCCTCCGTGGACGGTGAATTGCTCGGCCGCGGAGTACACAATGCCGTCCGGTGATCTGAGGGGATGGCGGGTCCTTTTGTCGCCATTAAGTCGGCTCGCAGCCTGCCAGACAGACTCGGGCCGGACTTCAAGAGACTCGAGATACGAGTTTCAACGATGTGCAGTGGCATCAAGCAGAAGCTGCTTGACAAGGTCAGATTGGGCGTTTAACCTGCGTTTGATAGCAGAATCTCGGGTTTGTTGCCATCTCCGGCGGAGTTGGCGCCGAGTTTGGATGGCGAGAGCACCTCTTCAGGTAGTTGAGACCTGCGATTTGTCTCTGGGACAAGATAGGTGTGTTTGTCCATAGCGGACGTTACGACTTCTTGAAGATAGTCGGCCATACGGTCCGCATCAGCCGTAGAGGCGATGGGGGCCGGGGGGTCAGATGGCACTGTTCGTTGGAGTTCGTCATGATAGGAGCGCCAGTTGACTCTCCGTGGACGAGATGGGGGTTGGAGAGGTGTGTCCAACGGGGGACTAACAGTGATAAGTACCGGGTCATGGTCGGACGAGAGGTCCGATACTGCACTTACAGTGATAGGAATGGCCAGGTCCTTGACAATGACAATGTCAAGGACATCCGGAAGGCCCCTAGTGGGCACGTGGGTCGGTGAGTCAGGACCAATAACTGAGACCTGCAGATGACGCTGAATGTAGCTGTAGAGCGAGCGGCCACGCGGGTTCGTGACACGGCTGTTCCAAGAGGGATGCTTGGAGTTGAAGTCTCCGGCAGCTATAGTAGGTAGTTCGTGGTCGAGGAGGGCGTCCCACTCCTCAGGCGGCGGAGGCCTTCAGGGCCCGGGAGGGAGGTACGCCGAAATTAGGCGAACCTCCCGATCCCCGATCCAGAGGGCCACCCCCGTCGTTTCCAAATACCTAGTATCTGGAGGGGGTAAGAGACGATGGGCAATGCGCCTGTAGACGAGAATGCCAGTACCCCCGCTGGGATGAGCGGGGGGTGGTAGCCGAGGCCTATCCGTGCGATATGTAGTGTACGCCGGAAGCTGAAAGGAAACAGCAGGGGTAAGGAAAGTTTCTGAGAGTAGTATGACATCTAAGTCATACTCAGTGGCAAAGTTAGCCAATTCGGCTCGGCGAGACGGAACGCCATGTGCGTTCCATGCCACCAGCCGAAGAGGCCTAGACATTGGGAGGCAGGAGGGTCATGAGGGAGGTAAGAATGGTGACTAGCAGAGACTGGACGTCCTTGGCAGCCAAGATTTGAGGGATGAGGGTCTCAACCCAGACACGCAAACGATCGGCAAAGGTCGGGTCCGAGGACCCTTCCTCCGTCGATGGCGCCTGCGGCGTGGGCGGGGGCACACGATACATGATGTATCGGGCCGAGGTTTAGGTGTAGGCTGCCGAGGCTCTTTGGGAGCTGGGGCAGATGCTGACCTGGTTGCAGCGGGCTTGTGCTGCGTGAGGATGGTGGTTGATGACTTTTTCTTCTTTGGCGCGGGTTGCTTTCGCGACGAGGCCAAAGGAGGGAAAGATGCATCGGAGGCGGCGGCTGCCGCGTAACTGAGCGCTCCGGCAGGCGCTGGGCAGGTCGGGGGGACTACAGCGGCTGCAGGTGCAGACGAGGTAGCCGGAACTGGGGCCGCCGGGGCGGCAGATGCAGGGGCTGAGGGTTTCTTGGGGGCAGGTGGGATAGGCTTTTGGGCCTTGGTGATGCGCTTGATAGTTTTTACACTGGCGAGAGCTTGCCGGGTGTGGTTCTCGACAGTTTGCGCACGTGGCGGTGGCGGTACGTTCACGAGGACAATCGTCCTTGTGATGACCTTCACCACAACGAACGCACCGTGTCGGGTAGTGACAATAGACGCTGCAGTGCCCGTACCGCTGGCAGTTGTAGCACTGCTTGGGTCCGGGTCGGGACTCGAAAGCTGAAACTTTTACCCGGAGGTAAAAGAGAGAGTCTACCTGATATATGTCTTGGAAATTCCCTACCTTGAGGATTTTCACAAGGAAGGCATTTCTGAGAATACGTCTGCCGGGGGAGAAGAGAGGAGTCACAGAGCTGACAGTGAAGCCCAAAAGTTCAAGGGCGTGAGAAATTGTAGGCACGGGAACATCGGCGGGAATGCCGATGATCTCGACCTTGAGTTCCCTCTCCTCCGGCAGGGCGTAGGTGTAGTAAGGGATACCACGATCAGTCAGCAGTTTCTGGGCGAGCCGGAAACTGTCGATGGTCGTGGTTTCGATTCGAACGGAGCGGCCACCCTGACAAACTGCAGTCAGGGTATTCGCAGGAGCGGCCTGGTGAACCGCCGAGGTGAAAGCATCTCCTTAAATAGTGTCTGGCATGGTTTATTTTCCACGGCCAATCAGAGTGGAGAATGATGAACTGGCTTCTGATTGGTCCGCGTTATTCACCTTAAGCGGCCAAAAAGTTATAAATAGAAACAGCGTAGCCTTCTCTCACTGTTGCTTGTTCCCAGTTCATTGGGCGACTGTTCGGCATACCACCTATTACGAACATTTTTGCTACTGAAAATGGCCACCGGTGGTGTGGCCGAAACGTCTAGCTACACAACATCAAGCATTCGACCACGGCCTTTCAGCCCGGAAGTTTTAAGTATTTATAATGACACCGGCCGTGAAAGCCTACGTACTAAAATCATAAATATATAATAAAAACATAACAGTAAGCCACAAGAGTGAATAAACAAAATTTTACAAATAAAAATAATAATAACAACTGTAATAAAATAAATATAAATAAATAAATAAAAACTTATAAATAATAAGCAACAACAAAAGTAAATTAAATACATTACATACCTGGATAATCTTCAGATCCATTCACCAGTGTACACAGAATATACAAGTCATGAACTAATCTTTGTCACACTTATTCACATTACAATTTGCTTCACTCAAATAACACATTATAGGTAAAATTAAACTATTTTATGGTTTTTAAAATACTAGAATTTCAGTTATTCAGACACTATTTTAAATTTTTATTTAAAAATATCAGCTGTTACATTTTCCTCGATGTTAATCGTGTTCTTCGTTCAGATAAAATTATTCCCACCCTGGAAAATATCCTTTCACAGGGAACGGATGTTCCAACCATGTTACATCTAGTTCTGACCAAATGTGCAAGATTAGGGTATACACGTTGGTGATCTTTCCACCACAGTAAGGGATTTTCGCTTCTCTCTGTTGGTGTGTCTTGAAGATATTTATCTACTTCTTGTATAGCCATTGATAAAGGTGTCCCTATTTGTTTAACTTTGCTTATCTGGTTTTTATAATGGTTCCAAATTGAAACTGTTTCCTCCTCTGTTATGTTAGGTTGTAGATTTCCTTTGGTTTCAATGCTTGTATTGGTTCTTGAATTTTTTTGTAATTTGTGAAGATACTAGTTCAGCTGCATATTTTTTTGTATTTTCTAGAGAACTATTGTCTTCAAAAAAGTAGTGTTTGTACCTGGGGTCAAGCATCATGCAAAGTGAAATTGTTTTGCTTTTTTCCAAATTAGCAAACCTTACAGAAATTTCTTCTAGAAGTTTAAGTGCAATTTCTCTGACAAGTGGTTTAGTTAATTTCACACTTACCTGTTGTATTGATAATTTTAATCATTGGGTTATAGGTATTATCTGGCTGGCGGTGATATATTTCTCTCCACTCATTTCTTTTGTTACCTCCTCACAAGGTTGCAGAATAGCACACAGTTCTTTACAAATTCCCCATTTTTCAGCTGTTAATGTTTCTATGTCTGTTGTTAGTAATGCCAGAGAGTGTTTTACAGCGTCCTCCAGTTCAACAAATCGTTTAAGCATATAGTAAACAGAATCCCAGCGTGTTACAACATCTTGCAGAAGTTTTTTAGGTTGCTGAACACCTATCTGCTCTTGATATTTTGTGAGTTTTAAATGTGCAATATTACTTCTCTTAAAAATGTTACAATTGTTTTTACTTTTTTGATTATGTCATTTACAATTAACAGGTTATCTTGAACAATTAAATTTACCAAGTGATTCATTTCTCGCAGTTGGTTTTCTAATTGTGAAGAATAGTTCTGTGGCTCTTGGGACTGAGTCTCAGGTGATCCGAACATTAAGTCCCCAGGAAGACGAATCTCCCGCCCAAACACCAATTTTGCTGGAGTCTATACGCCATGAGGAATAGTGGTATACGTTGGTCCCAGTTTCAACAACTGGGACCAACGTTTGGTTCTCGTCAACAACCTCTTTTGTAACCTCATCTTCAGCCACTTTTCCCTCGGGCGCTTCTACCAGCTCAGGAATAAACAAGAGTTTTGTCTCGATACCCGTAGTTGGCTTTCCAATCACTTCTTTTGTTGTTAAACTTATTTGTATTTCCTTTGCTAGTTCTTCCTCCATTTCCGCTTCCAAAAGGGAGGGTTCCTCTTGCCGAGACCTGTTGACTTTTTCTTCGACTAATGTCACTCGCTTAATCGAATGGTTGGTAGGCCCTGTCATTTTAGCCATGTAAAGCTTTATCTTCTCTTGACCAACCTTCAGGACATTCTCTCTTAAGTCCACAACGAATCCGTAGGCATTCATAATGTCCGTGCCAAGAATCACTTCATCGACAATGTCTGCAACGAGCATTTGGTGGCTAAACTCGAGAAGACCCAGGCGTACACGTACGTCTACCTTTCCTAGCACCTTGACGGGGCTTCTAGTCACAGTCTGTATTGTACAAGAGCTAATTAGAGGCAGGCGGTTGCTGACTAAGTCAGGGCGCACAATGGACACTGTTGCGCCCGTGTCAACTGTAAATGATGTTGGTTTACCTTCCGCAAATCCATTAACGATCAAGTTTCCACTGGTCTTATGTAGCATGCAAACTGTGTGCTGTTCTGGGGCTTTACTTCTCCAATTGGTGCGATCACTCTCTTCTCTCGGTATCTTCTTCTCCCAACAGTTTACCTGTAGATGACCACGTTTTCCACAGTTGTAACATTTCGGTCTTCTGTCTTTTTCAAATCGTTGCGACAATCTTGAACTTTTGAATTGTTTATCCGACAACATCGTTTTTCTGCACCAATCGTAACGGCAATGTGATACAGGGATCTTCTGACTGCAACGTGATGGCACAAACCCATTAATGTAGCGGGACTCTGACTTGGCAGCTTCAAACTCTAGGGCGTGAACAAGAGCTTCTGAGCTATCTCGGTGTCTTGCCATTCGTAACACTTGCTGAAGTTCACAATCTCCGATGCCATCAATAAATTTCTGCAACACAAACCTTATTCGGAAGTCTTCTGGTGCTTCAGGATAGCCCAATCTAATCAATCTGTCGATACTTGCTTCAAACTCTTGAAGACTCTCCCCGAAACGTTGTCGTCTTGTTCTCAACTGAGCGTAGTACACCTCTCGCAAATGTTTATCACCGTAGCGTAATTCTAGAACTTTTATCAACTCGGCATAGATGTTCTGACTGTCAGGTGGCACTTTCTGCAGTAGGTCTGCCGCGGGTCCTTTTAATGCGAGAACGAGTGAGACTGCCTTGTCTTTCTCTGTCCAATTATTTGCGTATGCAGCAGCTTCAAATTGGCGGAGGTACGTTGCCCAGTGAGTGCTTCCGTCAAAGGTTGGAGCTTTGACATGAACTGTCCCTACTGAAGGCAAAGTTACTTTCTCTATTGACTTATTTTCTGCGTCTTTCTCTGTCTTTATCATTGGTAGGCCTACAGTCTGTTCACAAAGTTGTTTTGATTGTAACTTCAGGCACTGCTCGACTTCATTTCTAATCTGCTCTTTTATATTTGTAATCGAGTCTTCTATTTTTGTTGACATAGCTTTTTCCACACTCAAAACAGATTTTTCTACTTCAGCAATTTTATTTGACATGGATTCTTGTACGTCAGATATTCTGGTAATTTGATTGTAATTCACCTACGTCACCACGTAGGAGACCCAATTCTGCGGTAGTATGTTCTTGCATCTGCTTTTGCTCTTGAATTAACACTTGGATGTCTTCTGTTTCACGTTTACGTTCCTCTGCCTCCTGCTTACGTTCTTCTTTTTGTCTTTCTTCTGTTTCTAGCATTAGTGCTTTCTGACGTTGCTCAGCCACTTCTCTTTCTTGTCTTCGTTCTTCTTTTTGTCGTCTTTCTGCTTCTTCCGCCTCCTGTCCGCGTTTTTCATCCTGTCGTTTCTCCGTCTGTAACAGCAGCGCCTGTAAATTTTCCATCATCTGACTGGCACCCATTGTTTACCGATTAATTACGAATTACACTCGTCTTGTATAAAGTTTCCACTGTTTCCACTGTTAACCGTTCTATCCCACTTCTGACACCACTGTTACGACGGTCTACTCGATCGTAGAAACAAAATAAGTACAAGACACCAATTAAGTCACTAATCACCAGCTTTAATTTTTACAGTAAAACAGTTCGTAATTAACAACACAGTCTACTACAACAAATCAAATAAAAATTGTTCACAAGCAATAAAAATGTCACTAATATTAAACACAATTGTATTACAATATACCGTCCGATTATAAAACACAACATTTAACTAATGACCACTTGAACGCGCACAGTAATATCGCCGAGAATAACTCTCGAACCGCACAGTCAATAATTCGCTCTAATACTGACAACTAAGGCCGCTACCGCCATGTATTTATAGTCCCGCTCACACACCAGAAGCTTCAAAACTGCGGCTTATCTCTCGTGTGAACTACGTAATTAACTGCGGCCTTGACACAGTCCGAGCGCCCGAGCGAAGCCCGGCACAGTCGAGAAGATTCTCGCAAAATGCGTCTACAAGCACGTACGCCACACGCTTACATTCTGGATCTCTCTGGAACGTTCGATAAACACGTAGATTGTTCTGTGACGTCGTAACAATATATTTGTGCACTCTTTCTCCTAGCAAGCTTATTATTTTATTTTGAATAGTTAGCAAAAGATACAATATACACCCATTTACGAGAAACTGAATCCAAATGAGATCTCATGAGAGGGTCAAATTTGGCCAAGTATTTTAACAAAGCTAGAAAGTTTCCAGGATTTTGATCGTTAGTAATTTACTCTCGATATCTTCTCAGTGCCAGAGTTTGTTGTGCAAGAGTTTGTACTGTGGCAATGACCCGTTCAAGCATTTCTTTCCATGTCTAGCTGCTTTACTCATTTGTTCCTAAAGTAGATAACCAATAAGTCCCTCTTTGTTTAAAGAACGTTCCAATTCCTTCCATACCTAAAATGCAGAGCGAAGAGCAGGACTATTTTCATCATTCTGAATACAGGAATTTAACTTTCGCTACAACAAAAACCTATTTTTACTATTAAAATGGATTCTTTGATAGGTTTTTTTTGTGAAAATAAAGTACAAAAACCAAAATAGAGATTTTTTAGTTGGAGAGAAACACATCCAAGTGCAATTTACATTTTCACCATTTTGTAAGGTTTTGTCAAACCAATACTTGTTTCAGGATAGTCCAGCTTCACCTTCAGGAAAATGGCTGTTCTTGTTCTACAACTGACATGTTACTCTATTTTCCATTATATCTGGGAAGGATTGAGACATCTCGCTTGGCTAAGTTCCTATATCTTGTAGAGCAGCACCGGGAACACGGTCTACGTTGTTGCTAGTAATGTTCTGTCCTTCATCGCCTGCAGGCGCGGATCCAGGACAGATTTTTGGGGGGAAAGACGAATGAGATAAAAAGGGGGGGAGGTGAACAAAAAAATAAAGATCATGATAATTTTGAAAGTTTATTTCACAAAACTAATGTAATATATTTAATATAAAGATTTTTAGAGATATATTTTATTTATACATATATATAGGCCTATATATATATATATATATCCATTATTCATGTATAATACCATTTTAAATATATTCAGGTACAATATTATTATAACACTTAAAATTTTTTATATACTTGCAAAGTATAAAACAAAGGTTACTTATTATGAACGGAAAATAAGACACATAATATGTGATACAAAAGAATAGAATATTTTAAACATTGTATTTATAAAAGTATACACAAAAACATAGTAAAACTACAACCCCTGCACAAAAAATTACAGGGCCTTCCATATATATGAGGTATATAGAGGATGTCAGGGTGCGCCCTAAAAATTTTCTGCATGAGTAGTTCATTTTATTCACAATGTAAATTCTAATCTATGTTCTCTAGTCTGAGCATAGACATCAATAACATTTCGATGTTTATTTCTTGGTCATAGTGAATGTGCATCAGTGCAAGTCCTGTTAAGCGATCTTGGCCCATTGTAGATCTTAGCCATGATTTTAATAATCAAAGGCAAGAAAAAACACGCTCTGCAGTGGCATTAGAAATCGGGATTGTTGTAAAAAGAAGTGTATGCAGGGGTAAGTGCGTTTATCACAATTAGATAACAAATCTAATATTGTTTGTGGCCCTGAGTTCTTTTCTCGTGACATTTTAATTTCCCAGAATTCTAATTCTGATGCGAGCTTTCTTTTGAGCATGTCAGCTGGTTGGTTAAAAAATGAGTAAAACTTCGTTACCAGCTTTTCTATTATTTTATTTAAATTGTCCACATTTTTGGTAGAAAAAAATGTATTCATATTATACAGATCCATAGTTTTGTTAGGAAAACGAGCCTTTATATCTACAAGCAAATTGTCTACTGCTGGTATGTATATAGATTGCTTGAAGTAACTAATTGGATTAACTGTTGAATAATTATCTCGAAGGGTTTGCTCTGCAGATATTCTAGCCATTTTTATTTCTACATCCAGCTCTTGAGCAAGGGTACATGCTTCTTCATAAATTGTTTCAAAAACTTGGTCTGCATTACTTCGTCTCCTGTTCAAAATTGCTACAGTGTCATTGAACTGATCTTTTGCAGATTTCAAATCAATCTGAGTCCGTTGGAAAAATTGGCTTAGTTGCAATGTACAACTTAGTAGATCAGAAAGACAAATAATAGCAATAAGAGTTCTGCTATCACAAAGAGACATTTTTAACCCCCGAGCCTGTACTGCTGATTGAGGATCTTTCCACTCGCTAACCACATCTAAAGCAGAAACTATTTTTGGACGTGCATATCTAAACTGCAAGACTCCATCGTGTCTCTCTATCCAACGAGTTTCACACAATCCAGGAAGCTTATGTCCTAACTCTTGTTTTAAAACGTCTTCTCGTTTGGATGAAGCCTTAAAAAAATAAATGGTTTCTTGCATTGTAGATACCGCAATTTTAATCCATTGCACTTGAGAAGTAGAGAAATGCTTAAGTTTAATCCATGACTTTGGCAAGGAGAAAAAACTGCAGTGACAGCCTTTTCCTTAACTGTCTTAACAGCACCGCAAGCTTCAGAAACCATAGCATTGCAACCATCAACCGTAATTCCGACGCAATTATCTACATTAAGATTCAAATTTTGTAAGGCCTCCATTACTATTTCACCAATAGCAACGCCGGTTAACTTAGGTTCAGATGTATCACTATTATTTTTTTTCTTTAATTCAGCAAGCTTTTCACGTGCATCAATAAACTGTACAAACGACTCGTAAATAGTGTTAAAATCTGTATATCTTAAAATTAATGATAATCGGGATTTGTTAGTCTCGTCAACAGTCACTATAAAGCCTAGCGGCTTGAATTCTCTGAATAATGTTAGAGAGAATTTCACGCCCGCAACACTCTATTAGCTCATTTTGAGTCGTTTTACTAATGTACGGGCGATTCTTCAAGGTGCTTTTTAAGAGTATAATCACCACTATCAATTCGAAATTTTAATAAAGCACGAAAATTATCTTTATTTACGGCTGAATTATTTTCCAGAACACCGTCGTCACGGTGACCTCGAAAAGGAATATTTTGTTTTCCTAAAAATTTTATAGTTCTAATAATAGGCAATAGTCGAGCTCGATTTTCTTTCATTATGTTTTTACGCCCAGTGTCTGCTTGATTAATGACATTTAAATTAGGATTATCGTAATTTTTCAGGAAATCGTTGGCATTCAATACTCCTTTTTTGTGGTACTCTCTACTTGCGTGTTTTTCTAAATCATCCTCCTTCCCAAACAATCTTAAAAAACTAGTAAGAGGTGTTGTAACTAAACTTCCTAAAGGAGTACTGTTGCTACGTCCTCCTAATTTATTATTCACAAAAAAAGGGCAAAATTTACAATAAAAACCTTGTTTTTCATGAGAGAAAACAAGCCATTCAAAAGAATCCAGGTGCTTCAAGCTCGCATAACGTTTCTCATTTTTACCTTTTTTTTGTGTGGACAGAAAAGGGAAAACGATAATTTTTATCCGGTTTCCATGGGTTTAAAATTAAATTACGTTTCAAATAATCATTAATTTCCGTTCCAACAAAACAGGCAACATCATAATAAGTCATTACTTTATTTTCTTGTGTAGTCGAAGACGAGAAATTTTTAAACGTGCCAATGCTAGAGTAAGTATCTTCATTTTCGATATTTGTCACTACAGAAACGTCTGTCGACTTAATTTGCTTCTGTACAGCTGTAGAAGAACAAGCGCAAGAATTGTCAGGGAGGCGAGATTTCTTTGTCAGGAGAATTAAAATAACTTTCAATAGTTCGCTCATGTTGACGCTTTAATGTTGGAACTTTTGCCATGTTGCCTACAATAATAAAAAAACTGAAGATAAAAAATGTCGAGAATCAAATCTGTCTTTACAACATCTTTGTGCTATTCTAATAAGATAATATACGACTTTTAAGGGGTTTCTTTAAATAAATACACTAATTGCACATTTAAAGTTTTCTTTGAGTAGCTCAATTAATTACCTTTGCAATTGGAACTGTAACATAGATCACAAAATTACTAAAATTTCTTCAAGTTTTACTGCAACTGCTAAACTTTTATAATTATTAAAAAACAGAACTAACTTAGCAAATGCCCTGCGATACTGTCATTATGCACTCTCGATAGCTGATTATCGATTGTTGTAACGCCCGGGGCTGGGGCCTTACAAAGTGAAAGCTCCAGTCGTGCAGACAGGATAGCTGTGGGAATGACTCGTTATTAAATAATGCATTTACTAAGATTAATAATATTTCTTTAATTCATTAGAGTAACTACGTTCGTTAACAAGTTTTATCTTTATGAACAAATGACAATACAAATGAACAAAATAACAATAATTGAAGCGACATACTCTCGTTACAATAATTCTATTGAGTGTTTTCATTAAGACATAACATTATATAAAAAAAAAACATTCTTTATATACTGACTATTCTTTATTAATGAAGAAATTTGTGTTAGTGGTTGAAACACACAACACTGAAACACAAGGAATTTGCTAGAAAAAAATATGTAACTGTACAGATGGTGTGACAGGGTTTAGGGGGTGGGGAAGGGTCATTAATTTATAGCTTGTTGTGTGTGAGCAGGGTGGGGGAGAGGGGTGAAGGGTTTGTTTTTACATATTTCCTGTCTATTTCGATCTGACGATGGGCTGTGAAGCTTGAAAGCGCTAATCGGAATATTTTTATATAGTGGTGTGCAACAGTGATCATTCTGATTGTTATTCTTTATTAAAACATTATAAAAGCTTTACTAACTATATTTCTGAATTTGGTACGTTACCACTTTAAATTAGGCATAAATGATTAAGATGTCAATTATACATATTCCTTAACAAATTTAGAACACTACTAAGCACTTCTGAGTATAAATAATTCATTATCCAAAATCGATTAATGCTTTAAGTTTGAACTAAGTAAAACAAAACAAAGTTGCAATTACGCTTTTGATGTGGCTTCATCGTAGACAGAGGATGTACGGAGAGTGTGCAAGGACGCCAAAAAGTGAACAAGTGAAAAAAGAGAGTGTGTACTTCCCAGTGCTCTCGTCAGTTTTATACCCTGCGTGACGCAAAATGTCTCTATGAGTTAACGCCTAAAATTCAGCCAATCAGAACTGGACTCTGCACGTGTCTCGAAACTTATCAGGTCACACGAGAGGACAATTTGACATTGATTTTTGTGAACCAAAGCGGAACTCGTTCACGAACACTGACAAATAAACAATTCTTAGCTTCTCTGGTTGATAACTCGCTACACGTGCCACGATAAAAATGGTCAGCACACTTCCTCACAATCGCTCAGTTTGTTCCTTAAAATAATTCTTAAGATAAAATAAAATAATACATTGAGTAGTTTGAGTATGAGTAGAATCCTCATTTACAATAAAATCATAACGTCATAATGTGGAGTGTGCTGGGCACAACAGCCCTCCCTACTTTACAAAAGGAAAGTACGGGACGTACTTTTCTTTACAAAATTTATCCAAAGTATAAACAACTTACAGTTTTACTCAAGCTCAACGTTCATGGAATGTACTACAATATATATAGTAAGTAGTATAGTAGTATTACCTACTCTGTTTACATCATGAAATCTACATGTAAACAAACCAACAAAACAAAAAGATAAAACTGCGCCGTCTACGGTCAGTCATTTATTGCTATCGCTAAGCAGCTGTACACGCTCAGCTGTGTGTAGATACCACATTGTGTCGATAATTGTGTACCACAATACTACATAATTGTCTCTTTTTCTATTTAAACATAGTTTTATCTGTTACATTCAAAACAAAAGTGCTGAATATAATGAGACTCAAAATTTTGTTTTCCTTAGGTAAGTTTACAACTATTATAATTATTATTATTTTTTCTTGTTTACATTTTCCTTACGTACTTCTCAATTCTTTATGTAGGTTCAATACATAGCTTTATTAAGCAAACATACTCTTTAATTTATAATTGAGAATGTGCAACTCTAACACCTGGTTTTACGTAGACTGCTGTAACATTCATTCCGTCTGGCGAAGTTACCTCTGGAACTTCCTCTGCTGCTTCTTGTGTTGCCTCAGCACTCGATGTCGTTGCTGGTATGAGAGTAGAAGTTAGACATTTGGAGACTGACTTGGTTCGGTAGACGAGATATAGTAGCAATGCTGCTCCAATAATTATGACGGTAAAGCCACCGGCATAGCGAATAGATTGTTCGTTTCATGATTGTTGCTTTTCTCACTGTATCTCTTGGATATCGTTAATAAGTCGATTCAGTGAAACGTCATAGAAGTCGTTGTGTATCCCATGCAGTACTTCGTCGATATTCAATTCTGTAACATCTGAAATCTTCATGAGAGTGACATTATTTGTTAAAATTTTAGCTTCGAATGGACTAATCAAAGAGGATATTGGTGGTTCAATCATGATAGGCTTACTAAGGTTATGTATACTTCGTCCATAGGTATGTGGTAATAAGGTAAAATATTTGGAATATACATGACAATGGTGTGGATTAAGAAGAATTCCTCTCTCCTTAAGAATCTCGGTCTTAGTGTCTTGATCGCATCTCCAGGTAACTCGTATCGGTTCTGGTGCACTATATATCCACGCATCCTTGTTCGGCATCTGATGTAGCATTGGACGGCTGAAATTCTGTATAAACTTCTTCTCACATTGAACACGAGCACTGCTGGTCTCTCCAACAAATAATGCATAGATACAACTGTCGTTATGGTACGAATACAAAGGTATATTGGCTGGACACACACTATAGGCTACTTGGAACCTCTGCACGCAATTACATCTTTGTGTGTAAGTTCAACATACACTTGTCGCGTTTTAGTTAATGCTAAGTACTCAGTATTGCTCTTTAAATATATAAACTTATTGATAGAAGGTTCTCTGTACGGCAAGGACTTTACAGAATACAAGTCTAGTAATCTGTTTTCTGTCTTTAAAGGAATTTCTATAATCAGTTGAATATATTTCGTTTGAGATATAGCATGAACATCTGCTAATTCATAATAAATATACATCTCTTTTAATTTAGTACTGGCTATTAATGATAAATCATGTGTTAATTCTTGAGAAACTGATGACAAAATTTTAGACAATTTATCAGGTGGTATCAAAAGAGAACTTAATCTACCATTAGACGTTACATCAAGTCCTTTCATTAATTTACTTAATTCATATTCTGCTGAATTCAAGTACAAGTCAACTTCTCTTATTAATGATGAGATTTTCATATGATACGGTAGAGTTTTATTAACTCCTTCTATTTCTGACCATAAACTGATATTAACATTAGAAATTTGTTGTAATACATTTTTAACATTTTCTCCTAAAACTGTTATAACTTTAGCATTTTCTTTGAAATCTTTTATAACTGACTTAAAATAGGTTAGTATTTCTTTATTGTTATGTAAAATATCACTCTGTATTTTATCTAATTCACTGATCTTCGATACGTCTCAAGATCATCATTATCTATAGTACCAAATAATATTTTCATAGCTGAACCAATAGCATTTATTGCTCCACGCTTCTTACATGTTTCAGGTAACATAGATTTTAGACTACTTATTTCTATTTTTAACATATTTGCGACAGTACGCAAGCGACCGACTTCGAGTTAATGAGTCCTTGGCTCGCTAAAGGAATAATCGCTATTGTATGAAAAACAATAGTAATTACATACGTGGTAATCTAGGTCGAAGGTTGTAAGATGAAGATGGAGATTCAGACAAGGATACTGGTCGATTAGGATGCCATTCAGGATCGTTAGGTGTAGGTGGTAAAGGTGGAGATAGTGCTAAACTATCTTCAAATTCAATAGGCGTAATATCTAAACTAGGTTCATCTTCTTCTTCAATCGTTACTATAGGCATATGTCTCACCACTTGTTCATCGGTTAAAACATTCGTATCGCAAGCTTCAATGTCATCAAACCTTGACCCTGTACTTGATTCGTTATCACTATGTTCAAATGTAACAGCTGTTTTTCTTGTGCACTGCTGACTCCGTGGTTTCTTATCTCAACCTATACCACGACAGGAGATAGGTATGTCTGCTTAACGCATCACAATTTGCCACTAGCCAAATCTAGCGTAGTAAAATATTTAGAATTTCCCAAACAATCTAACGTCTTAACAATATTTGGTAACGGATAAGCATCCCCTTTTGTTATACTATTTAACGCTCTATAATCAACACAAAACCTGTACTTAGGTATACCGTCTGGACTCTTTTTCGGAGTTATCACAACTGGACTACTCCACGGTGAGTTTGAAGGTTTTATTACATCTTTCTCTAACATCTCGGTTATATGACTCTGTATCACACTCTTCATAGACACAGGAAGTTTGTAAGGTTTCTTTTTAATCGGTAAACTATCACCAGTATGTATTTAATGCTTTATATCTACAAGACACCCTCTATGCTCCGGATCCTCACGGAACAAATCTTCTAGAACATCAACAACTCTTACACTTCCATAAACTTCAGGCTGGTATTTCTCTGTCAGACCTAATATAATTCCCTTTTGAATTACAAGTGGTTCTCCACTACAATTAACAACTTTAACAAATACATTGTTATCGGTGTCTACAGTACTCAGTACACGGGCAACTCTTATACCTTGCACATCTAATTCTCGTGGTTCTACTAAAACCTCTCGTGGCACCGGAATGTCACGTAGACCGAATATTCGGCAATTTACTAATACCTCACTTAAGGGTGGTAACTCTTGCTCGGAAGCATTCATGACACGCCAAAATTCTGCATCATTCCCGACAAAATTTCAACGAGTTATAGGCTGGCCAGGCCCACAACCGTTAGTAATACCAGTGGAGACTACCCTGCAATCCCCTACACCGGAGTCGAGTGATATGACTACCGAGTTATTATTCAAACTCAGGCGTCGTGATGGCAAGTCTATTATTGCACCCAGTGACTTTAGTAAATCGAGGCCTAGTATACCGTCGTAAACATGAAAAAACTATCATCCCTTGGTAATACAAGAAAAGTGTGTACAACTTCAACGCTTCCCAGACGTAACCTCAAATTTTGTGTCCCTTTTATGAATAAGTTACTCCCGGTAACCCCTTTAACATTTATAACAGTTTTATGTGTGCCACATCTACTGATACCTTCCTTAATTAAAGAAATACTAGATCCAGTGTCTATTATAAATTTACATAATTTCTTTTCAATTTCACCCATAATTACTAAATCATTTAAACCGTTAGAAGAGATTGTAGGTATCAAATAACTTGTCCTTCAACATTGCCGTGCCCTAACAAGTCGAAATGCTGGCGTTTTTCATAAAATATTCAAATATCAAAGCTGGTATTCATGGACTATTAGTAAAAATATTGCACTTCAATAAAATAAATCATTAAAACTTTCTCAGCAATATGAAATATAGCGATAACTATATCTTAATTATTATAATAATCTATGTTCCAGTTATTTATTTAATAAATCAGGTATCAAAAAAATATTTGTATAATAATTACCTACATGGAAAGTTGAACGATATTCCACTTACGTGGAGTAGCCGCTTACGCATGCATGAAGCAATATATGTATCGACAATCAGCTGTCGAGAGTGCATCGCAGGGCATTTGCTAAGATAGTTCTGTTTTTTTAATAATTATAAAAGTTTAGCAGTTGCAGTAAAATTTGAGGAAGTTTTAGTAATTTTGTGATCTATGTTACAGTTCCAATTGCAAAAGTAATTAATTGAGCTACTCAAAGAAAACAGTAAATGTGCAATTAGTGTATTTATTTAAAGAAAAACATAACCTTAAAAGTCGTATATTATCGTATTAGAATAAAAGTTATTTTAATTCTCCTGACAAAGAAATCTCGCCTCCCTGACAATTCTTGCGCTTGTTCTTCTACAGCTGTACAGAAGCAAATTAAGTCGACAGATGTTTCTGTAGTGCCAAATATCGAAAATGAAGATACTTACTACAGCATTGGCTCGTTTAAAAATTTCTCGTCTTCGACTACACAAGAAAATAAAGTAATGACATATTATGATGTTGGCTGTTTTGTTGGAACGGAAATTAATGATTATTTGAAACGTAATTTAATTTTAAACCCGTGGAAACCGGATAAAAATTATCGTTTTCCCTTTTCTGTCCACACAAAAAAAGGTAAAAATGAGAAACGTTATGCGAGCTTGAAGCACCTGGATTCTTTTGAATGGATTGTTTTCTCACATGAAAAACAAGGTTTTTATTGTAAATTTTGCCCTTTTTTGTGAATAATAAATTAGGTGAACGTAGCAACAGTACTCCTTTAGGAAGTTTAGTTACAACACCTCTTACTAGTTTTTTAAGATTGTTTGGGAAGGAGGATGATTTAGAAAAACACGCAAGTAGAGAGTACCACAAAAAAGCAGTATTGAATGCCAACGATTTCCTGAAAAATTACAATAATCCTAATTTAAATGTCATTAATCAAGCAGACACTGGGCGTAAAAACATAATGAAAGAAAATCGAGCTTGACTATTGCCTATTATTAAAACTATAATATCACTTTACTAAAAGGTGAAAGAAGAGATGAACAATCAAGACAACTATAATATTTTTAGGAAAACAAAATATTCCTTTTCGAGGTCACCGTGATGACGGTGTTCTGGAAAATAATTCAGCCGTAAATAAAGATAATTTTTGTGCTTTATTAAAATTTCGAATTGATAGTGGTGATTATACTCTTAAAAAGCACCTTGAAGAATCGTCATCTCGCGCAACGTACGTTAGCAGCCTAAAACGACTCAAAATGAGCTAATAGAGTGTTGCGGGCGTGAAATTCTCTCTAACATTATTCAGAGAATTCAAGCTGCTAGGCTTTATAGTGTCATGTTTGACGAGACTAACAAATCCCAATTATCATTAATTTTAAGATATACAGATTGTAACACTATTTACGAGTCGTTTGTACAGTTTATTGATGCACATGAAAAGCTTGGTGAATTAAAGAAAAAAATAATAGTGATACATCTGAACCTAAGTTAACCGGCGTTGCTATTGGTGAAATAGTAATGGAGGCCTTACAAAATTTGAATCTTAATCTAGATAATTGCGTCGGAATTACGGTTGATGGTTGCAATGCTATGGTTTCTGAAGCTTGCGGTGCTGTTAAGACAGTTAAGGAAAAGGCTGTCACTGCAGTTTTTTCTCCTTGCCAAAGTCATGGATTAAACTTAAGCATTTCTTGTACTTCTCAAGTGCAATCGATTAAAAATGCGGTATCTACAATGCAAGAAACATTTATTTTTTTAAGGCTTCATCCAACCGAGAAGATGTTTTAAAACAAGAGTTAGGACATAAGCTTCCTGGATTGTGTGAAACTCGTTGGATAGAGAGACACAATGGAGTCTTGCAGTTTAGATATGCACGTCCAAAAATAGTTTCTGCTTTAGATGTGGTTAGCGAGTGGAAAGATCCTCAACAGCAGTACAGGCTCGGGGGTTAAAAATGTCTCTTTGTGATAGCAGAACTCTTATTGCTATTATTTGTCTTTCTGATCTACTAAGTTGTACATTGCAACTAAGCCAATTTTTCCAACGGACTCAGATTGATTTGAAATCTGCAAAAGATCAGTTCAATGACACTGTAGCAATTTTGAACAGGAGACGAAGTAATGCAGACCAAGTTTTTGAAACAATTTATGAAGAAGCATGTACCCTTGCTCAAGAGCTGGATGTAGAAATAAAAATGGCTAGAATATCTGCAGAGCAAACCCTTCGAGATAATTATTCAACAGTTAATCCAATTAGTTACTTCAAGCAATCTATATACATACCAGCAGTAGACAATTTGCTTGTAGATATAAAGGCTCGTTTTCCTAACAAAACTATGGATCTGTATAATATGAATACATTTTTTTCTACCAAAAATGTGGACAATTTAAATAAAATAATAGAAAAGCTGGTAACGAAGTTTTACTCATTTTTTAACCAACCAGCTGACATGCTCAAAAGAAAGCTCGCATCAGAATTAGAATTCTGGGAAATTAAAATGTCACGAGAAAAGAACTCAGGGCCACAAACAATATTAGATTTGTTATCTAATTGTGATAAACGCACTTACCCCTGCATACACTTCTTTTTACAACAATCCCGATTTCTAATGCCACTGCAGAGCGTGTTTTTTCTTGCCTTTGATTATTAAAATCATGGCTAAGATCTACAATGGGCCAAGATCGCTTAACAGGACTTGCACTGATGCACATTCACTATGACCAAGAAATAAACATCGAAATGTTATTGATGTCTATGCTCAGACTAGAGAACATAGATTAGAATTTACATTGTGAATAAAATGAACTACTCATGCAGAAAATTTTTAGGGCGCACCCTGACATCCTCTATATACCTCATATATATGGAAGGCCCTGTAATTTTTTGTGCAGGGGTTGTAGTTTTACTATGTTTTTGTGTATACTTTTATAAATACAATGTTTAAAATATTCTATTCTTTTGTATCACATATTATGTGTCTTATTTTCCGTTCATAATAAGTAACCTTTGTTTTATACTTTGCAAGTATATAAAAAATTTTAAGTGTTATAATAATATTGTACCTGAATATATTTAAAATGGTATTATACATGAATAATGGATATATATATATATATATGTATAAATAAAACATATCTCTAAAAATCGTTATAGTAAATATATTACATTAGTTTTGGGAAATAAAATTTCAAAATTATCATGATCTTTGATTTTTTTGTTCACCCCCCCTTTTTATCTCACTCGGCTTCCCCCCCAAAAATCTGTCCTGGATCCGCGCCTGTCTATAATAGCATTAATATGATGACATACACGTGAATTATTACAGATATACCCAGAAGACGCACAAACCAAAAACAAACCGCATACTCAAGTTATTCATTAGCAACAGATGATCAACACGTCCTCTGCGTTGAACCGGAAAGAATTGCATACATAGCCTACGTAAAGTTTTTTTTCATACGTTTGAAAATAATACAGTCATCTGTACCGGTATGCCAAATAACAGTTAAGATTATCTATACAAAGCTAATACTGTACGATTATTAGTTCTCCTTTCCAGCACAACAACTTACTACAAAGTCATCATAATGAACCATAATTACGATGCTTGAGTGTGAATAGACTATACTGTTTATCACGCAAAGTTTATAACAACAATAAGCTGGCTGGTTATGCTACTTTTATGAAAGGAATAGTCATACCAAAGAAACAAGTTGTTTGTAGTTTTATAAACTGAAAATCATTTTTTCAAGTCTATGCTCACTTTGCCGCCCTCCTGGCTATGCCGCCCGGGGCGGTAGCCCCCTTGGCCCCACCCTAGCGACCCCTCTGCTACAAAGTAAAAACTCCACCCAAAAAAAGTTTCATAACATTCTATACAATAGTTTGGATTTTGATTCCAATTTTACCACAAAAATAATCAGACAGCACCCTTGCATGAGCAATCCTCAACTAAGAAGACAAGTTCATAAACACATAATTAAATCTGAAGAATTATTTGACTGCCACAGCTGCAGTTGGAAAGTCTGGATCAAGAATAAAATTTGGTCCATGGCCCTGTGGCCCAGGTAGACCTACATTAAATTTTCATCTGCAGTTGAATAATTTCATTAAATACATTTCTTGAAGGTTCAGTCTTTTAACTCTAATTTCGTTTATTAATACACGTTAAACATGTATTAAATAGTTTGTTTTAATTTTCAATTTATGAGAAAAAATTTAAAGAGAAATTGAAGAACATAAAATATTTAAAAAATATCAACCAAGTGTTGAATACACTGACAACAATTAGATGGACACACAACCAAACTAGATTACATAACATCGTTTACAGAATTGAGAAAAATATGAAATTGGCAGGACATTTGACTAAGCAAAAAAACAGCTGATAATCATGACGATTAGAGGCCAAGAGTAGTAAAAAAAGACTGCCTCAATAGTGGTCTTCTGGAAAATGTGGGATAATCTGATTGTGTACTCTACTATAATATGCTGCTCAAGATTGGCTTGAGAGAAAAATCACTCAACCCTGACTGGGATATTCACAGATCAGTTAAAGGCTAATGTTGGTGATGGTGGTGTAGAGGCTGGCGATGATGATGATGTATACATCACTTTTTACTTGTCATATTACAGAATAACGAAAAACGTTGTTACAAAAAACTACCACAATTTCACAATTTTCTTAACAATCCCTTGTCCATTGGAACACATTAGACTTGTTAGTAATGTCTACAACTTGCGATATACAGTGGGTTTCAAAGCTCATACTCACATAATGAATACAATAACAGTAACATACAGAGAAACAATATACTTTATGTTCAGCGATCTACATTACTGTGTGTAATGTTACCAACTTGTGGACACAAGTGGTTAGCACTGACTCCAGAACAAGTGCCTCTGCATCAAGCAGGAGTGTCCTAGTCTAGTACAACACGTCAATTTAAAACACAAGTATTATTGATGTGGTTCTTTAACAAATACGATCTGAAAATAGAAGCCAAACAAGTAGGCTTAAAGATAAATAACAAAAAGACAAAGGGAATGCGTATTAACCATAGAAATAATTCTGATTTGATACTAGACGGAAGAGTTATAGAAAGGGTAGAGGAATTTTACTATCTGGGTAGCATGGTTAGTCGGGATGTAGGTGCTCTTAGGGATGTGATAAGTCGTATAAATAAAGCAAAAGGAGCATTTGCACAGTTATGATTAGTATGGAGAGCGCCCCATAAACGCAGGAAGACAAAACTCAGAATATTTGACTCAAATGTCAAATTGGAGTTGCTGTATGGATGTGAGACCTGGAAAGTGACAAAGGACATTACTACAAGGTTACAGACTTTCATAAACCATTGCCTGAGGTACATGAGATTGGTGGCCCAAGACCATCTCGAACAGAGCTCTATGGGAGGCCACAAGTCAGAGTCCCATGCAACTTCAGATAAAGAGAAGAAAATGGAGGTCGATCGGTCACACCCTGAGAGGACCACCAGAAAATATCACTAGACAGGCACTGAATTGGAATCCGCAAGCTAGCCGTGGAAGACCGAGGAACACCTGGAAGAGGACTATGGAAAGAGAGCAGGCTGGTGTTAACCAGACATGGAGGGAGGTGAAGGCCCTGGCAATGGACAGAACACGCTGGAGAAATTTCGTTGAGGCCCTATGTTCATAGGACTTTAAGGACTTAAGTCAAGTCTTTAACAAATAAGTTTACACACACACACACACACACATGTGCAAGTGTTGTGTTGTGTTTTCAGGAATTTGTGTATATATTAAGTTTAATTTTAGAAAAAAATTCTTTAGATTAATTTAAAGTTATAATTCTTAGAACTTCTGTTATGTAACATATGTTGTGTATAAAGCACAATAAATGTTTGTATGTTTGTTTACAGTGACGCTAATGTACCATATGCCTGTGTTCGTGTCACCTGTACTTTTTCTCTACATTATAGACATAGTATTTTCCTTAAGAACATAATTTTGTACTATACAATCTTTGTATACTACCCATTTCTTTTAATAGTGGATAAACGGAATACTCTGTTTCTAAACAGTTACACCATTCTTTGTCAAGGCACTTTGTACTCAGTAGTATTATTTTCTTGTGTTCTACACAACGGCTAATCCCCTTCAACCCCACTTTTTCTCAAAACATTTAAACGAATGTGTGCTCTTTTTATAAAAGTTTTCAGAGAATATACAGAGATATAGCAACACACAGAAATTGTCATTTTCAAAGTTAAGGTTTCTAAATCCATATTTTAAGCTTGCAGATTCACACGTAAGCTGCCTCTCTATCATTATCGCCCTTGTTATCCTTTAACGATTTCCACTGTTGAGCAGAAAGTATCATGTTTGATTGAGCCCATCAAATAAACAGGTATAGAAAATTAAATTTTAATTTTTAATCATTTTTTGGTTTGGTAACATCTTTTTTGACCCAACTTGCACATTTCTGTACTGCTGTTCCCATAATTCATTTGGTACTTTCCCAAAATTTCAAGTACCTGGACTACATTTTGGATGTTTTGAGTACACAGTAGTATCAAGCCTGATGCAGTTAAGAAGAAGTGTACCAATTGTAAATGATTGTACAGCTGAATGTAATGTGAACCTACATAATGTTACATAAGGAAGTTTTGCTTTTCAGTTTATTGTTTGAAGAAAACAAAACTCATGGTTTGCCAGAATATACGATTTAACAAGTAAATATAATTATATTAACAGATTAAAATTTAGTGAGTCTGAACAAACATAAAACCAATCCAACTAAAAACAAACAGAACTAAATACTGTTGTGACATTCCAACATTTTCTTCTTCTTCATAAACATGCTGAACCTACACTTAAAAAGTATTTTAAATAAACATAATAGATTTATTTTATGCCTATGAAATTTAAACATAACCCAACAAACGTTTATGCATGAAAACATTATAGCACATTGTTTTTATACAAACATGCTAAGTTAAAGCCATGTTTAACTTGTGGACTGCATTGTAACCATTACACAGTATACATAAACATGCCGAAAACAATCAAACATAGTGCAGGACCAGAAAAAAGCAAAAACCACAAACGGGTTTGGACAACAAAAAATAATTTGTAAAACTAAACATTTATACCATTATTATGTGACACAGATTCGTTTGATGTGCACATTAAAATCTTAGAGAACCTGATTTACAGGATCATAACAACAATAGTACAATACCTCAAAATTTATCTCCTCTTCTTTATCTACTGGAAAGGTACAAATTAAACAGAAATGTACAACTTGCCACTACTACTACTCCTTTATTATCGCTGTCCTGTAAGAGATCTTTTTGTGCTTTAAAAGACCTTAAGGAACACAATGTATGATGAATGGCTCAACAGCATGTCTTCAAATTATAATGATTAAAGGCAACTGGCCAAACACTTGATGTGGCTAGTGTCAGGGGTGCCCATTCCCTTCAAGGCCCAATGCGCAAATCCCCCCAAAAGCCTCAGCACTCCCCCCAAATTGAAAATCCCTCCCCCACTAATAATGACCCAGGGGGTGCAAGCCGTTCCAGGGTGTCTGGGGAGTATGGAATACCCCCCACTAAAAGGGGAAAATTTGAAAATTAAGACTTCAAAACTTGAGTTTTAGGTATATTTTAGACCTAAATCTCGGGTTTTTCAATAAGCCTATACAAATTATTTTAGTTAAAAAAGTCATGAAAAACAAAACAAGATCCTACACTACAGTTACGATAATTGTTACACTTGTTAAGTTGTTTTAAATTGTATCATTGTTTTAAACGATAAGGCGCTACACTGGTGTGGGTGTGGATGAGAAGCAAAGACATTTGAGAGATATTTTAAAACATATTGGTCATATTGGAACGTGGATGGCCAGTTTAAGCTTACAGAATTTTATCATTAGCCATAATAATATTGTTTAGAAGTTTTGTATGTCATTACTTTGAACAAAACAGGCTAGATTCAAAGGGTGTTGGAGTAATTAAAAACAAAGCAAATATTGTAGTTAGCAAATTGTATTTAACAAATGTGTTGCTAAACTAAAAATACATTTTAAATAATTGTACTATTAAAACCAATACAATGAAATGATGCAAAAACGACGTACAATGTAGTTTAAATTATATGAAAAATATGTTTGTGCAAAAATATACATTTACATTAGTTATCACCTTGTTTAAATGTCTTGTACAAAAGCAGCTTTTTTCTTTGTACACTTGTGGTTGCGAATTTGTTAATGATTTCTTTGTTTTGTATCTGGCTCAGTACGTTGTTTTCACAGGATAGAATCAAATAGCGTAGTTTGTTGCACAAACACGGTAAAAATTTCTATCAATGTTGGATTTAAAATGTTATTCTTGAAAAAATCCCCCCCAAAAATCCTTAAAATACACCCAAAAAACTCCCCCCCCCAAAAATTCTCAATGCGCAACTTGCGCTATGATCCCCCCTTGTGGGCACCCCTGGCTAGTATAGTAGATAATGTATGTGGCATCTGTATTAAGAGAATTAACCTGTTTTAATAAAACTGATTCAATTGGACATGAGTGTTTAAAGTGTACATTTTGAAGTTTCTTGTATTATGCATTGACACTGACATGCATTCTTGTTATTTCTTTGATATTTTCACTGCTGACTTCCATACTCTCCAGTAGAAGAGTACAATACTAAAAAAGGCACGTGCCGAAAACAATATACTAGAGTAAATACATTATACGAGGATTGTTTGATAGAAACACATTTAGAGGCTGTAAAGCATTTTTTATTCACCGGTTTTAAAAGAAGTCTCCATTAAAATTAAGGCACGAGTCCCACTGTAGCACTAATCTGTAGATTCCCTGCTGGTAAAATTCATGCGGCTGTTTGCAGAACCATTCGCTAACACCAAACTCTACCTCAGCATCTGATTTGAACCGCTGTCCTTTTAGTGATTTCTTTAATGGGCCAAAAACGTGATAATTGCACAGGGGCAAGTCGGGACTGTAAGGTGGATGTTGTAAGACTTCTCACTTCATACGACCAAGCAGATCTTGAATTGTCTGGGCTCCATGGGGTCAAGCATTATCATGCAGAAGAATGAGCATCCCGGGACATTACCATTACCATTTGTGAGCTTCCCGGGACATTTATTCTTGATGCTGACCCATAAGCGTTTAAGCTGTCTGCATATCGCTCAGCGTTGATGTTGACACAAGATTCTTTAAAATCTAAGAGCAGCACACCCTGTAATAAAAAAAGACGGTCACCATTACTTTTCCTGCCGAAGTTTGGGACCGACATTTTTTCGCCTTCGGAAAAAATGCACTGCACACTCTGACATTTGGATTCTGGTTCGTAGTGATAACACCAAGGGTCATCACCGGCACAATTTGGTGTAGAAAGGAATTACCTTGTTGTTGATAGCGCATCAAATACTGTAATGATAAGGCCGAATGCAAATTTTTCTGCTCATCAGTAAGCAGTCATGGAATCCACTGAGCAGCAACTTTGTGACAGCCACGACTATGAATGACGGAATGAACAGTCCTATGCTGATTCTCAACATTTGAGAAAGTTCTCTAACTCTGATGTGCCTATTTGCGCGTAAAGCAGTTTCCAGCTGTCTCACATTTTCGTCTGATGCTGCAACACGTGCAGGTCCGGGACAGGCCAAATCTTTAGTGGATTCTCTTCCTTGTCGAAATTTATTCCACCATTCAACAACTGCCGTATGAGAATAACTATAGTCACCATATACAGCTTTCATTCTTGTATAAATTTCCATTGGCTGACGCCCCTCAGAGGCCAAAAACTGAATAACGGCATGCAGATTATCACTGGACAGCTTTTCTATCATAGATGCCATTTTTCAACCCAGTCACAAAGCTTAGAAAAGAGCAAACTGCAAATATTTTTGACAGACGCATCACTAGTACTTAAACAGACAATATAAACAAATGAATTCCATTGCTATGGCAATGAAGTCACGGTTGTGCAGATCAAATGTGTTTCTATTGAACAATCCTTATAATAATATAGTGTGGAGTTGTTGCAGAAACATGTTATGTAGCTTTTAGTTCCATTTGTGAATGCACAAAATGCTAACAGTGTGGTCCACCTAGTTGTCAGCAGTCCACTTTTTCCCTCACCCAACTTTGAAATGCTGGAGCCACCACTGTGTGTGTTGTAGGGTAAACCATTATGGTGTCTGACCTGATAGGCATAGCTAGAATGACCAACCTTGAGCCATCCCACAGCAAACACAGGTAAGTCTATTCCAATTTACTCTATGGTAAGGAGAATAAATAAATACACAAAACTTATCAAAACAAAAGTATTCACAAATATTTATTGTACAAAATAGCAATAACATACTTCTATTTATATATGAACATCTTGCTGCCATGAAACAACAGCACAATAATTATTTGCCATAAAATACATTAATCAATATTTGTACATTAAACAATGTTAAAAAAAAAACAGAACGAGAACAAATAGTAAACACTAACCAGTTATATACCTGCCAACGTATGAAAGTTAAAATTCAGAATCCACAACAAATGAACCCTACATAAGCTAACTGAATCAACAAACTAGAACCATATATTCCACAAGTAAAATAATATAGTAATACCAATTGAGTACAAAGTCTTTCCCACATTTTAAAAATTTGTATACAAAATATATGCATTGATTTTGTTGTTCATAATGTGTCCGAGTATCAATAATGTTATGTATACACTTTTCCTGCACAGAATACTACTATTTTTGCCAGGTTTCATTAATCATGTGCTTCATCATAGGCGCTAATTGCACAGTTTTGTTTCATAAAGCTCACAAACAAGCAAAAGCTGGCTATGGCTAAGGTAAAAAATTTTATCTAAAATATTAGTGTCCCGCATCAGGAAAGTGTACACATAACGTTGAAAAAATATGAAGATTACAAAGACATTTTTTTACGAATTGCAAATAACAACAAACTTCGTATTAATTAACTTTTATATACATTTGTTGCTTGGAGAATTAACAAATTTCTAAGTCTCATCACTTACACCAGGCCTATCACTTCTTTTCAAATCACCAACACTGTTGAAACTTTATGTACTAAGTTTTGGTGCTTTTTAATATCCAGATCTTTCGTACATACTTCTAAATTTTCGTTACATGGAAATTGGGGACTTTGTTTCATAATAGCACAAAACGAATAGTGCTTTCTTGAACAAGGGAACCATTCTGCTACCACCAGCCAAAAGCTTGTCTGTTTACATATTTATTAACCTTAGCAACCACATTGCTATGAACTGATAACACCCTATAAGTAACCCTTCAGACTTGAAGGGTTATCCTTCTCAATTAATTTTTATAATTCCCTATTTTTTGTACAATAAATTTTTGGTATATGGGAAAGATTGTATACGCAGCCTGTATAAGTAACTGCCACAAAAATTCACTGCCCACAATTTTCATCGATAAGTTCGAGTGTGGGTATTAAAAAATGTCATAAAAATCAAATGCATTACTAGAAGAAAATCATTCAAAAAATCATACAATTCAATACATTTTCATAAGTTTTGCAAACAAATCTGAAGAGTTGGCAGGTATGCAATTATATAAAACATACATTATTAAAAACAATTCTTATATAATAATACACAGGTTGTAAATTACTCAAATGAAAAGGAGACTTGAAAAACTCAAGACTGATTCTTACATAAGTACAAGTTGAATGTGTGTGTGTGTGTGTGTGCACGCGCTTGCGCGCTTGTAAAACTGATTTTGACTTAATAACCTTAATAACAGTTCAAATCACAAACAAGAAATATTACCAAGTCATACAGTTTTATTTTTAAACGCCTTATTTACACAACAAACATATATATCTTATCATATATATTATTTTTAAGAGTTGAACACACATATCACATCTGCCCTCAAATTGAGTTTTTGCACTTCAAATATCTCCTCATGGACAGTCTCTTAGTCAATAAACCAATAACATTCCACTGACAAAGACTAATGAATGCATGTAATTAATAATTACTTATAAAACTGTATAATACTTTACTACCGAGTAGAAGGTGAAAACAAAACATAATAAGACACTTTTTAAAAGTTTGTAATATTCCTTAGAGATAACTGCCATTAATCTGTAATCGAAATTTACAATCTGCTTGTATGATACTGTCTACCTGCTGTGTCTTTCTCTTCTTTTTGCAACAACCACAATGCAACAAAAATGTGTGTAGTATTGACAATATTTTGTAGTCACTGTACAATTATGTGTTGAATACTTTACACAAAAGAAACACAACACATCAATGAACCTGTCACTGACCAGAATGTGTGAGCATAAAGTTATCACATGAATACATTACTATACGACCAACAACAGCTTATATGAAAACTTTGTCTTACTGCCACTTGTTAACACCCTTTTTCTGATAACTTACTTTATGGATAAACATTGTAGAAGTGATAATCTAAAACACATTGGAACCAGTTCAAATTATCAATTGGGGGGGGGGGATTTTTTTATGTAAAGTATTCCTACCAAAGAAAATAGAAATGAATTTTTGTGTGGTAAAGCAATACACATAAGAGTTGTAGAGTGAGTTGTAACTACATATTTGTTTGCACAAAACAAAAAAATAATACAGGACTATATTGGGAAGAACAAAGACGTTCTCACCTTCACAAGGCTACTGACTAAGTCAGTGCTGGCTGATCTGGCTGGTCAAACCTTCTGAATATATACCAAAACAATTAAATATAAAAATAAAATATGTTTAATCTTGTTATAATCAATGAGTAATACCTACAAAATCTGAGGTGAAGAGGCACAAGGATCAAAATGAATTTACTTGTCTCCTGATTTAATAGATTCATTGGTTATTATTCTTAAATCTAAAAATTAACAAAGTATTCAGAAATCTAACAATCGTTCAGAACCCACTAACATCTCAATTTTCTATTGTACTGTATTTATTGTTCACAGGCTAAAGGTACCATACATACGATTTGCAATAAAATTTATTATCACTCACATTATTAAAAACGATCAATTTCGGTCACAGACCATCATCAGGTCATACACAGCACATTTGCGGTCACAATATATTAAAACATTCACTATTTACAAAAATGAATTCATAGACATTGATTAACTTGATACGTACATCATTTTCCAAAGTTTCCTGAGAACTGATCTTGTTACAGAGTGTTCATGTTTACCACATGTGAACACTCTGTAACAAAATCAATTCTCGGGAAACTTTGGACAACGACGTACGTATCAAGTTAATCAATGTCTACGAATTCGTTTTTGTAAATAGTGAATGTTTTAATATATTGTGACTGCAAATGTGCTGTGTATGACCTGACGATGGTCTGTGACCAAAATCGATCGTTTTTAATAATGTGAGTAATAAAAAATTTTATTGCAAATCGTATGTATGGTACCTTTAGGCTATGAACAATAAATACAATACAATAGAAAATTGAGATTATAGGTACCATTAGTAAACAATAAGTGTGTGTATATTATAAATACATCACATTATCATTAGCCACTAACATCTATTCACATGTACACTGCGCATGAAACAGTAGTCACAAGAAAATATTCGGTACCCTCCTGATATGCTGAAGAAAATGTAATCCATACAAACATAAATCTATGAATTAAGTTGAAATGATATAGCTTGCAAAAGCAGTAAATGTATCACTCAGGCTCCTCTTTTAACAACTGTTGTTCAACCAGTCCTGTTTGACAGAATCATACAAAACCCATTGTTTTCTGTATTATTTTGTTATTGTCTCAGAAAAATACAATTATAAGCAGGGCAGTATTTTTACCTTTCGTGGTTATAATTTATTTTATTTCTGATAATTTTGATGTACATGTTTTTAACATGTGAAAGTACTCCAATAAATGTAAAGTCATATTAACAGGTATTACTGCAAAATTTTGCAAAACACTTCCATTTTGTTGAAAAGGACAAATCCCACATTTATAATTAAATGGTTATTTTAATAAACCATCTATTGCAAGCACCAAGTATGCACAGTCAAGTATGAATACATTGTGTATTCACACACACACACACACACACACACACACACACACACACACACACACACACACACACACACATACACACACACACACACACACACACACACACACACACACACACACACACACACACACACACACACACACACTTCAGTCATTGCTCAAAGCCAACTGACACAATTCTTGTTTTGTGGAATAAGTGTGTTTTGGCAGAGCAATTGTCATCTCATCAAATTGAACGAGTTTAACCATAGAAGCAGGACACTTCAACGCAACTGTAACCTAAAGATATTTCATAATAACAAAAAAAAGTTTTACATCTGTATTAACAGTTAATAATTTGTGAATAGATAAATTCACTTTCCTGGCTACCTTATTTAGTATTTATTACACAGTTTGAGGCATTAGTAAAACTACAGAGGAATATAAGTAAATTCAGCATGAAGGCAAACTGAAGCAACATAGTATGTTGCACATACAAGAAAAATCTTGGTTAGACAATAAAAAAAACACTTATAACATTGAAATGTATTTACATATAAAACATAAAACTGTAAATACAATAAGAAATACTATCTCAAAAAAATGTACGTTTTAAAAAGTATATCTGGTCATCTTACTTATAGATTAGGATTGTTTGGTCAATGACTAAGAGACCGTCAACATACGCTGAAAGTAATTAAGTTTATAATGTGCAACTTTAGACAGTAATAGAAGTTATAAAAATATCTAACTGTATATGGGCACAGTGTAATAAATCATAAGATGTCTTCAAAGAAATCACTATACATCACTAAAATAAATATTGTGCACTTTAATGGTATGATCCAACCCGGCACTTGCCAGCTGTAATACTAAGTCACTATCTGAATCAGCAGCATACAAAACATCTCCTGCTTTTCCTAAAACAGGACGAAATGCAAGTCTTTTCACTGCCATATGATGACCATAACTGCAAAAATCTGAGTTAAGGATATAACTTTATTTATTCATTTAAGGCATTTAACTATTTATTGTCTAAACTCACTTATTTATGAATGCAGTAAGTAAATTACTGGAGTGAGAAATAAAAAAAATAATAAAATTCCTGAAGTAATATGTTTGAAGCATCACAAAATCATCGATGCAAACTGGATTGCAAGACTGCAAAAATTGAGTGGGAATCTGGTACGAAGAGTACAGTGACAGAATTATTGTAAACGAGTAGAAACAAAACCTAGACGCTACTACAACAATCCAGATTTACATGCCAACTTCATATAGTGAAGAGGAGGAAATAGAAAAAGTATACGACAAAACAGATAATTTAATAAAACACACATTAAAAGGGCATGCACATCTGATGATAATAGGTAACCAGAATGCAATAACTGATGTACATAAGGATAGAAGAAATGTTAGTGAATACAGACTTGGTGCAAGAAATGAAACAGATCTGGAATTTTTTTGACATGGAATACATAGGTATGTAATGTCTTACTCGCACGTTTCGCAAAAATCGACCGTTATGTTTCAAATGTACTTTCGGCATACCACTATCTCACGAACCGCTCAACCAATCCCAGCAACCCAGGTGTCAGGTAATCGAGTCACTCGGCCCCCTTCCAACAATAGTACTGAGAATTTTGACAACTGACTTCAGTCGCCTCTAGGCTTTGTCTGCGTGAGGGTGTTTTTGCACCGAAAATTTCTAAATTGCTCCACTAAAACTTAAACATCTCGGGAACTACAAGTCCGATCGCGAAAATACAAAGTGCGTTGTGATCCTCAGTACTAAATCTCTCCAATAACACCAATTCCGAGTACCAGAAGCACTCACAGAAAATAATAACAACATTTGAACTCAATAATTTGAAATGCCTCGACCTAAAAATCGCGATAAAACTCGAACCAAAAATTTCAAACCGAAAACCAGCAAATCCTATGCAGAGCGTCAACAGGCCTATCGTTTGAGACTAAAATCAAAGAAATCGGCCGAGAACTTAGAAAATGGCAACCATTTGAAGATTGACGAAACCCCGTCAGCGCCCAAGCGGCCCGCATCTCCGATACCTGGGTCATCCGGCGTGCCCCCAAAGCGACTCAGATCGAGCGTACGGCTAGCTAGCAAGAAAACAGACGATGAGAACATTAATAACTTGTGCTTCGACAACATTGGACCCTCGATGCTCTGCGCAGAACAGCCCGGTCCAAGTCGATGCTTCAAAGGAGTCGACGAGGAATTCTCTAAGCACTTTATTAACAATCCGTTCAGCTCGGTGTGTGGGATCTGCGATCGCTTGTGGTTCAAGAGTTATCTAAGACCGTGCGTACCATCATACATAAGTCTCTTGCCCAGTGTTCGGAGCGGACGAGTACTCAAGTGCGAGTAATATGGAAGGCGTGTGCTCTACGTGTGTTGCAAGTCTTGAAACTTACAGTATGTAGCTGTTTATTTAACCAACCCTTCATTCCTTCCCAAAGCACAAGTCTGCCCATGATTCCATGTCTACCGGTAGTCCCACGACTACCAGGTTTAAATTTTAAGTTTAAGGTGACTGTAGCAAACACGTTATTTAAGATGGAAGTATACAAGAATATGGCCAGGAGAAACAGTTAGTACCAGACTACAGCCTGTATTAGTGTTTAACCACTAATCTAACCTATATTAGATTATGTAATCATACAGCAAAGGTCAGGAATCTGATTTTTAATTGCAAAACATACTCTGGAGCAGATACAGATCCATACCAAAATTTGATAATGGAATGCAGCTTGAAGCTCAAAAGGTTATAGAAAGGAAAGAACAACAAGGAGGGACACAGAAAGATAGATCAAATGAAGAAATAGTTAATGATAAGTTTAAACGTGTTATTACAAAATAACATAAATGCAGAAAAAATGTAGGGAAAGTGGTAGAAGGGAGATGTGAAAAATTAGTAAATAGTTCACAACAGGACACTCCGGGTCTTAAGAAAATAGTCAATGAGAAGCCTTGGATGAATGAGAATACATTACAACTAATAGATGAATATACAAAATATAAAAAAAAAACACGAGCAGTTAACACCTTTACAAACACTTTAAAAATTAGTTCAAAGTGAATAAAGATGGCATGGAATTGTAGTCACATCAGGGGCACAGATTCTAGCTAACTGTTACTGGAAAAGGAAGAAATAACAGACAAATAACAGAAGGACAAATAAAACTACCTTATGAATCCCAATCGTATACAACTAAACATAACCAAATTCTAGAAACTGGAGTGTGGCTCTTCAGTATTCCACATATTTCAGTCTATGATAGGCAGTTTTGAGCTAAAAAAAAAACGCTCAGCATCTGAAATCTTCTGTAACCTAGCAAATTCAAGAAATGTTTCTGAAAATTCATTACATTAATTCTATACAATATATACGAAATTCTCTAATAAAATGGGTGTAAGGATACTGGTTATCCAACTGATAGCAGTGCAGCCAATCTCTGCCAGAAGCATCATAATCAGGCTGCCATGCATAGAGTCTAATCACACCTGACTCAGTTCCCACTGCCAACAGATATTCATTGTTTTCATTGAACAAGAAAGGAGCAAATGCCAGACTAGTCACTGAATCAGGTTCTTTCTGTTGTTCGCGCTTTACAATTTGCTGGTAAACAGGGCCAAAGTCAACATCCGTGAGTCCACTCACCAAGTTTTTGCCCCAGATTACTACTCTGCCTTCTCTGAAATACAAAAATATATTTTATATTAAGTATTCTAGCAAACAGAAATAAATACATGCTTTCTACTTGTACACATTTGACTTCAGTAAAATCAAAATATATACAACTCTTAATTAGAACATCGTACTATTTTATAAAAATCAAAATCCAGCTGGCTGACATAAAACTCCAGTATAATATGATGCACTCTACATATTGAGCACTACATATGATTCATCCAAGTCATATTCATTTCACAATTCAAAGGATACATACAAATCAACCATGTATTTGCCAGTTTGTATATAAACTGGTCCATAAAACAGATTCAAAATATTAACAGTACTTTAATCTTAAGATGAAACATCAATGAACAACAAAAAGTAAATAACATATTTCACAATTTCTAATTCCTCAATCCATGCACAATGTGAAGCCACTGTCTGCTGGTGATTTGTCATAGCCGAAACATTAAGTTGAATTAACATGTTGTAAATCTTGTTATTAAATTAACACATTACATTTCAAACAGAACACTTTATTAATTTTCACCTAAAATTTAGCAAAGCTGGTAGAATAAGTATTTTACATTCTACAAGGCTGTAAATTCCAACTTGAAATTGTAGCCAATCCATGTTTTTAGTTTCTTTTCACCTATTTCTTGAAGTGGGTCATCTCAGTTTCTTCTTTTCTCTCACTATTCTACATGCATTCCTACAGTCTCACCATCTTTCATATTTACTCATCTTCTACAAGGTTATATTTACGATTTCCATCCTATTATTCCAGTACAGTGAAACCCCTCACTTTGGACACCCCTTTTGATTGGACATATATTGAATGAACCGTTTAATTCCCTATACTTTTACATGTTAAAAATCCTCTGTACATTGGACACCCCTCAACTCTGGACATTAGATAGCCCTTAAATGACAGTTTGGACAGGTTGAAAACTTTATTTTGTTTTGCTGTTTTGTAATGGTTTAGTGCAAGCAATTTTACCATTCAGTGGACAATAGAAGCAAAAGAGTGGGATTTTCCTTTGCTACCTGCTTAAGAAGGGTTGAGTAACAGGTGCAGTACACTAAACCATTACAGATGTTTTCAATGGTAATGTATTCAGATGTTTTCAATGAAGGGGTGGGGGAGTTAGACCTTTCCCTACAGTAAACTGTAAATTCCAAGCCCTTAATAAGTTTCCAGAACAGTAGATCACTCTACAGTTTAGTCAAGGACTGACACAGTGTTTGCTAGTTATTGAAGTGATTCTGTAGTTAAAATTTTCTTCAATATGAGTAAACGCAAGTTTGTGGAATTAACGATTGAGAAGAAAAAACAAGTTCTTGACCATCTGTCCAATGGAGAAAGCTGGAGGAAACTGGCTGAAGAGTATGGAATTTTGAAATCTACTGTATCTAACATAAATAACAACAGAACTGCCATTATAAATGCCTGGGAAAAAATTGTAGTGTCCTAACAAAAAGAGTTCGTCGAAGCCCTCACGATGAACTTAATGATAAAGTGTTTGAATTTTTTCGCTGCTGTTGAATTAAGAATATTCCTGTCAGCGGTACTCTACTTCAGGAAAAGGCAAGGAAAATTGCTTCCGAGTTAAAAATAGAGTCGTTCGTAGCCATCAATGGATGATTAGATCGTTTTAGGAAGCGGAATAACATAACATTCTTTGTGGTAAATCAGCTGGTGCTGACCTTCAAGTGGCAGAAGACTGGAAGAGAAAACTCCCCGACATTGTCTCCGAATATGCAGAAGAAGATGTCTTCAATGCTGATGAGACTGGATTTTATTATAGATAGCTGCCAACTCGTTCATTAATTGAAAAAGGTGGCTCATGTAAAGGTGGAAGGAAATCTAAAGAAAGGATTACTGTCTTGTTTTGTTGTAGTGCACGAGGGGAAAAGCTAAAACCCCTTGTCATTGGAAATGCTGCCTGTCCAAGAGCATTTAAAAACAATAATGTTAAGACAGTCTTCCTATATTTTGGCGTCACAACAGAAAAGCTTGAATGACAGGCAATATTTTCGGTGACTGGTTAAGAGAAATCAATCTAAAAATGAACAAGGCTAAGCGTAAAATACTGCTGTTCGTCGATAAAGCTACAAGCCACGTGGACCTAAATCTATCAAATGTCACAGTAAAATTTATGCCTCCCAACTTAACTAGTGAAGTGCAACCACTAGACAAAGGGATAATTCAAGCTGTAAAATTACTGTACAGGAAACAGTTAATGCGGGCCCTCATCAACGCAGCAGATAAGTGTAACAATGCAATTGAATTTACACGAAGTGTGACGGTCCTTGACGCAATTCGCTGGATCCATGGTGCTTGGATGGACGTGTCTAAAGAAACAATTGTGAAATGTTTCCATCATGCAGGATTTGTGCCCCAATCAACTGAAGAGGAAGAACCATCTCACATAGATAACATCTCGTTAACTGAGGAATTGAGATGTCTCCCTGAAGTCCTTCGCAGTGAATTGTCAGACGTTAGTGTTTTTAGTGATTTCGATAATGTGTTCCTGTCCACGATGATGTTCCTGGAACAATTGATGGAGTGTTACAAAAAGTGATTTCTTCAGAAGAAAGATTGTCTTCAGAAGAAAGATTGTCTTCAGAAGAAGAAGAAGAAGAGGAAACAGTTGCTGTCCCCAAGGAGCCACCTACTCATCAAAAAGCTGTGCAGTGTATTAATGAGTTGGAACGTTATGTGTTTGTGTTGTATAACCAACCAGAAATGATTGAAACTCTATTTGGATTACGTCGGAAAATTGAATCAGAATGGGCACGTTCAAAAATCGAAAAATCAAAACAAAGTCTTGTGACTGATTTTTTCACTAAGCAGTAAAGGGTGAGTACTGTACAGTGTACTTTGTAAGAAATACATTTTTTATACAATGTCATAGAAATTATAGTGATGTACAATATGCAAAATAAAACATAGGACAATACTGTAGTTTTTTTACAGTTTTAGTAGGCATGAAATTCAGTGTACTGTACTGTATATAAATTCAAAGAACCACTGTTTTTATTATGTATATACAGTATACAGTACACACTAGCTCAAAGTTTTTCCTTTCCTGCACTGTTAGTGTACTTTTGAAATACACCCACCCTGTAGATTGGACACCCCACTACATTGGACACATTTTTAACGAACCGTAGGTGTCCAACTTAGAGGGGTTTCACTGTACTTTTATATCCTCCCTCACCTGATCTTTCCTTCATATTTTTGGTTAACTTCTTCCTCTAATTTGGTTTCATTTCATCACCCTTCTCAAAACTTCTTTCCTTTATCATCATTTCTTTCCATACTCATCATCCTTCTCAAATAAATTGACAAAACGGCCTTTCTCTTTGTACCCATCCCATTGAATTTATTGTGACTTTTACTGTTTTCACTATATCCTACTATTTTAGGATTTCATTTATGTTTGTTCATAATCCTTCATCACATTTCTTCACCTTCATAGGGTGAAAATAAAACTATTTTCCTTATGCTCTTTCTCCTGAATATTTTTAATTGTTCCTCATCTCTGTGTAGTATATCACTTCTGCTACGTTATTATTGCTACTCTTATTTTAGTGCTTCTACTGAAGTTCTTGGTTCTTGTCAAAAGTACATTTAAATGTAATAATGTGAAATGTGTTAATTTTTTGATTTTTTTTTTTTACAAACTGCATTAGACCAAACATAAACCAAAGCTGAAGATATACACTCTTATAGATATTACAGGGTGATTCAGGGAAACGGACAATTACAAAAATTAATTTTCATCATTATGAAAAATTTGTTTTAAATAAATTTATTTATGTCACTTAATAGTAAAAAACACACAATTTAAGAATACATATGGTAAATTTAATTCTTGAAGACGACATCTTCAGGTAAGGTCCATTTCTGCACAAACATTCCTACAGTTTGTCAGAGGATTACATGGCCAGAGTCAATGTTATTAAAACTATTTTTCTTCCAGACTGTTTGGCCGTGGTCCAATGTTGTTCATTTCAGCAGATGTTTCAACCAGGCCTTCGCTGGCCATCTTCAGTGCTACAAATCAAGCTAAAAAACACTAACACTGGTGTCAGGTTAGTGACCACAATACTGTGTTAAAGGCTACAACACCATATATATGTTATATCTGTAACAGCCTTTACCACAGTATTGTGGTCACTAATTTGACTTCTGTGTTAGTGTTTTTAGCTCAATTTATAGCACTGAAAATGGCCGCTGAAGGCCCGGTTGAAAGGTCTGCTGAAATGAACAGCATTGGACCACGGCCAAACAGCCCAGAAGAAAATTATTTTAAAATCATTACTAATCTCTTAGTTAAATTGTGCATGGTTCGAAGTAAAATTTCAACAGGAATTTCAGCAGTTGGTTCTTGGATCTTAGTTTACAATACTTCTGTTGTACCAGGTCGACTATGATACACTTTGCTTTTAAGGTGACCCCACAGAAGAAACCATATGCTGACTGATCAGGGACTCCGAGAGGCCATGGAATGTCACCGTTTCTTGAAATTATATGGTTGCCAAACAAGTGGTGTACAGCAGCCATCGATATTCATGCTGCGTGTGATGTTGATCTGTCTTGTTATAAAGTCATGTGTTGTCAATAATTTATAAAAATATCTGTAACTTTTATAATAAACAGTAACTATTGTAAACAGTATTGACATATAAATTTCAGTAGTTGTGTTTGTACACACAATGTATACGAACCTGAGTTTCTACTTACCTGATCATATGTACAACACAAAGCAATCTTATAACTTATAATGTTAGTGCAGAGAATTCATATTTTAACAATAAGTTGATATAATACAGGAGAATATAATACCGTGAGCCTGTAGCAAAGTACTGTGAGTTGTGGGTCCACGCGCAGCACCAGATGATACGAGTGTGTATTGGACTAGGGATGACACACTTCAGATGGTACAATTCTGTTAACAAACAACAATCCGAATCTAGAGTGGTTAAAACCCAGTGACACACACAAAGCATAAACATTTATCCTTTGGATTTTCAAACTTTGGCGCCGTCCATATATTACATCACCACAAAATTTGGCATTTTGGACCCCCTCCCCCCATTGTCACCATTTGTCACACTCGGCGAATCCCCCCCCCCCCATAATATTATGTCACCACGGTGGGTCAGACCCCCCCTTATTTTCCCTTCTTTGTTGGAAGTCGGCGATCTTCAATGAAAAATTACGTACCAGCAATTATAAGTTATTTCTTTATTACAACTACTTGTAAACACATTAAATTAAATTAAGTACCGTATTTAATTTAATTAAAACTATTAAACAAATTAAATAGTTATTAAATTTAAATATTATAATTTAAAACACTTTTGAACAAATTACAAACAAATTAAATACAACAAAATCCGCATATTTTCTAATTTAACAGTACAGAAGTTTGAGGACTTACCTTCCAATGTGTCAGAATGACGGGGATGCAGTCGCAAATATAGCCCACTCCGACTTAAATGAAATCCGGCTTTCTCCAAAGCATCTTTTAAATCGTCGAGCGTCTTGCAGCTTCGCACCTGTTCAGATTGTCGTCTTACCTGGGCTCCCCCCTCAACATCGCGAGATCACAGATTGCCTTTAGAAGGCCCGGTTGTTCCTCTTCGGTACGTGGTCTACCTGAAGCGTCTCTAGATTTTAGCTGTTTTGAAATGTCAGGATGCTCGCAGCAAATTTCGTCCAATTTCTGTTTTTTTTTTCTTACGACACGTTTTTTGACGCGCTGCGTTCAACTGCTTCCTTTTTAAAGCATTTTTTTCGCTGTTCAGTTCCTTCTTGAGAGATTCCAACTCTTTAGAAGAGTCATCGCATGCAAGACCACTATCAATTTCATTACGTAAAGTACAAATTTTGGCTTGCAAATTCGCAATCATCGTCTGATATACATCCTGTGAAGGTGTATGCCTTTTTTCATTTTCAGAGTCTCCGATCTCACATTTTTTAGGTGTATCACTAACTGTGAGCTGACTGGTCGGCGCAGCCAGAGCCGTGATTGTTGCAGATGCATGTGTTGCGGTTTTCACATTCGCGGAATGTATAGTAAAATACGAAAACAAACCCTTGACTTTCTTATTAGTCACTCTCACCAAAAGCTCTTTCACTTTCGCACTAATCTTAGCGTCAAAAGACGAATCATCCTTGCCGCACTCCTTTTTTGCTTCTGCCCAGAAGGTATTGCAGTCATTTTGGAGATTCACTTTCGGCCTGTCGGGGTAGGCCTTCTTATACACGTCGAAAAGAGACTCGTAAAGCTTGCCGCGATTCATGTTACGAACGACCACAATGATGGTATGTATGATGGGAGTGAAGGCGTAGCAAAACGCGCGATAGGAGGACTCGAGACACGAAATCAAGAGAAGACTAAACAAAGAGCGTGCTAACAGCGAAGAACGTATGATGTGAGTAAACACGTGGTGGCCGAATTTGGGGAAATCGAGACACCGACAACACTGTGCTAGCAGCGAAGAATGTATGATGTGAGTAAACACGCGGTAGCCGAGTTCGGGGAAATCGAACTTTTGTGTGCGTGTGTTCTACGCCCCAGTACAAATTAGCGAAGAAAATGTAAATATTTAAATGCCTGTCTGCATAAAAAAGCGTTTTCTTTACAAAACTCATCCTTATAAAACGAAGAATAAAAAAGTGGTTACGTCACAACTGCTGAAACCCCCTCCCTCCCCTTGTCACACTAAGCCGAACCCCCCTCCCCCCAAAGTGGTGACGTAATATATGGACGGCGCCTTTTGTTAAAAGGTACACCAACAGATCTGCTCACACTGCACATAAAATTGTAAAAATGATGAATTATTTACAAAAAAAATATTATTTACATCAGAAATGCTACTGTTATCATTGTTGCTTTATTGCAGTGATTAAGCGAAGTTCAATAGTAAAGATATTAACTATATTTAATATTACCTTGTGTATCCAAGTACACTGGTGCTCCTCCTTGCAACTTCAATGTTTCTTTAAAAAACTACGCGTTTCGGGACTCATGGTCCCATCATCAGGTTGATAAAAAACAAGAATCACTCACATGGAGTACGTCAACTCAATAAGAAATAAATAAAAAGTTTCACTCGCACATACCGCGTGTATACAATTACACAACTACACGATGCGCATCGTATCGGAACTTGCAAGCGACTAACCGTTACGCGTCGCACTATCTCTACCTTTATCTATGTGTTGTTCCAACACTCGTATGGCCGTGTCATACAGTCCGTTGGACTTAAAAGAAAGCTTGTCGTTCAAGAGCTGATTACCTTGGGTTTTTGAGGCCTTATAAATTTCAAATTCTTCCAGCGCGTCCATAAGCCTGCCCTTTTTACAGAAATGCAACGGCTTGAAGCTACTTTGAAAACTCGAGTAATTATGGTTCTGGTTGACTATATGCAAGGCAAAGTTTGATTTTATCTTCTGGATATCACCTCTAGGGAGATGTTCTCTGTACCTATCCAGAAATTTCCTGCCCGTTTGTCCAACATAAAAATTATTGCAGTCCTCGCATTCTATTTTATAAATACCAGAACAGATTTCTACTAGTCTGTTGGTCACTGGTCTCAAAGCGTTCAAAATACAATTACTCGTTTTGAAAGAAACTGCAAAACCGTGTTTTTTAAAAACGTTCTTAATAGTATTAGGCAAAAGATTTGTAAATTCTGTTGGTATATATTTAATGTCACTGTTGTGTGTTTTGTTTATGCTCCTATTTTTATATATGTTCCTCCTCTGCCTCGCTACTATTTTGTCTACAACTGTACTATTGTAACCGTTGGCCACCACGATATACTTTATCGTATTAAGCTCATCGATGTAGTCTTTTGCCTCTAACGGAATTTTTAGTAATCTGTTAACCAACGAGTTGAATGATGCCATTTTTTGTGCAAATGGATGAAATGAAGAAGCGTGAATAGTAATATCTGTGGCAGTTGGCTTCCTATAGATGTTGAACCTAAACAAATTATTTATTTTTCGCACAGTTATGTCCAGAAAATTTAGGCTACTGTTATTTTCCATCTCCAACGTGAACTTTATTTTTCAGTGTATAATATTCATGTATTTACTCAAGGTTTCTATTTGTCTATGTGTGCCATTAATAACAAGGAATGTGTCATCCACATACCGAGTGTATGAGATGATATTTTTGTAAAGCTTGTTTTTATGCGATAAAATATGTTCATTTTCAAAATAGTTAAGATAAAGATCGGCCAAGAAACCACTAAGTGGCGATCCCATTGCAAGGCCGTCGTCCTGCGCAAAAAATCGGTTGTCAAAAGTGAAATAATTCTGGCATAATATTATTCTTAGTAACGCGATAAGTTCATGGATTTTTTGCTGATCCAAAGTGCCTGAATCCTCCAGGTTTTTCTGTAAAATATCAATCGTTTGGGGCACAGGAACATTAGTGTAAAGGTTCGTAACGTCAAAGGACACCAACTTATATTGTGGTAATACTACTAACGATTTCACTCTGTCCACAAACTCAATACTATTTCTGACGCTGTGGTTAATGTCTATTTTAATATTACTTTTTAAGATCTGTAAAAGTTTCTTAGCTACCTTATACCCAGGTGCTGTGGTAAAATTAACCACAGGACGTATGGGCATATTCTCCTTGTGTAATTTTGGGAGGCCGTTAAGTGCGGGAGCTTGGGCGTGTATTGGTTTTAGCAGACGCATAGTGCGTGTATCAAATAGGCATGTGGATCTATTAATACAGTTGTTGATATCCCTAACGTATTTTGTAGTGGGGTCTCTAGTCAAAGTACGTATGTTATTATCGTGAATAAACTCATAAACTTCCTGTTTGTATTCGTCTTGATTTAAGATTATAATCGTATTGCCTTTATCAGCTTTAGTTATGATAGCATTATTGTTCTCGAGTTTTTGCTTAATATTGCGTACAGTTTTTATATCCCTGCGATATTTGTAGTCAGGTGGACGCTTTTCACTTTTTAACGTACGGTTCAGTTTGTTATTAATGAACATGCGAGCCTCGTTTTGTTTATCTTGATCACTTAGTATTTTTACGGCCGCTTCAGCATTAGTTACTTCACGAATAATATTGTGTTTAGATAGTCTTGGAAGGTTATAATTTAGGCCTTTGCTCAATAATTTCTCTTCTACTCTAGTAAAATTTATGTTGCTATCGTTAACCATACGTGTACAAAATGTGTGTTTATTGTATGTGTAACTACGGTCCATTTGGTACTGTTTTCTTTTTAATTTTTCAAACTTTATTTTTTGTATGTTTACGACCTTACTTATGATATTACGAATCTGCGTCTCAATACATGACAAGACTTCATGAACAACAACCGGGTGAATTTTATTAAGAATTTCCAAGTGTGCATGATACAGTTCGCTGTTTAATTTGGTCTTTTTGGAATAAAGATGTTTAATTTCTTCTTTCATCCACACTTCCTGAGCCAATTTTCGGACGACAGAAGCCGATGAAGACGTGTTCTTGATGTTAACTCTAACGTAGTTAGGCGTTATATCCATGTATAAGCATTTCCTATTAAATCTGATGTCGAGACTAGCTTTTATTAGTTTGATTTTTATACTTTTGTATTTATAGACCAACTTTGCCTGAGTAGCTTCAATATACATATTGTGTTGTGGTCTCCAAGTTGCATATAACTAACTATATTTAATATTACCTTGTGTATCCAAGTACACTGGTGCTCCTCCTTGCAACTTCAATGTTTCTTTAAAAAACTACGCGTTTCGGGACTCATGGTCCCATCATCAGGTTGATAAAAAACAAGAATCACTCACATGGAGTACGTCAACTTAATAAGAAATAAATAAAAAGTTTCACTCGCACATACCGCGTGTATACAATTACACAACTACACGATGCGCATCGTATCGGAACTTGCAAGCGACTAACCGTTACGCGTCGCACTATCTCTACCTTTATCTATGTGTTGTTCCAACACGCGTATGGCCGTGTCATACAGTCCGTTGGACTTAAAAGAAAGCTTGTCGTTCAAGAGCTGATTACCTTGGGTTTTTGAGGCCTTATAAATTTCAAATTCTTCCAGCGCGTCCATAAGCCTGCCCTTTTTACAGAAATGCAACGGCTTGAAGCTACTTTGAAAACTCGAGTAATTATGGTTCTGGTTGACTATATGCAAGGCAAAGTTTGATTTTATCTTCTGGATATCACCTCTAGGGAGATGTTCTCTGTACCTATCCAGAAATTTCCTGCCCGTTTGTCCAACATAAAAATTATTGCAGTCCTCGCATTCTATTTTATAAATACCAGAACAGATTTCTACTAGTCTGTTGGTCACTGGACTCAAAGCGTTCAAAATACAATTACTCGTTTTGAAAGAAACTGCAAAACCGTGTTTTTTAAAAACGTTCTTAATAGTATTAGGCAAAAGATTTGTAAATTCTGTTGGTATATATTTAATGTCACTGTTGTGTGTTTTGTTTATGCTCCTATTTTTATATATGTTCCTCCTCTGCCTCGCTACTATTTTGTCTACAACTGTACTACTGTAACCATTGGCCACCGCGATATACTTTATCGTATTAAGCTCATCGATGTAGTCTTTCGCCTCTAACGGAATTTTTAGTAATCTGTTAACCAACGAGTTGAATGATGCCATTTTTTGTGCAAATGGATGAAATGAAGAAGCGTGAATAGTAATATCTGTGGCAGTTGGCTTCCTATAGATGTTGAACCTAAACAAATTATTTATTTTTCGCACAGTTATGTCCGAAATTTAGCAATAATTTTTATGTTGGACAAACGGGCAGGAAATTTCTGGATAGGTACAGAGAACATCTCCCTAGAGGTGACATCCAGAAGATAAAATCAAACTTTGCCTTGCATATAGTCAACCAGAACCATAATTACTCGAGTTTTCAAAGTAGCTTCAAGCCGTTGCATTTCTGTAAAAAGGGCAGGCTTATGGACGCGCTGGAAGAATTTGAAATTTATAAGGCCTCAAAAACCCAAGGTAATCAGCTCTTGAACGACAAGCTTTCTTTTAAGTCCAATGGACTGTATGACACGGCCATATGCGTGTTGGAACAACACATAGATAAAGGTAGAGATAGTGCGACGCGTAACGGTTAGTCGCTTGCAAGTTCCGATACGATGCGCATCGTGTAGTTGTGTAATTGTATACACGCGGTATGTGCGAGTGAAACTTTTTATTTATTTCTTATTAAGTTGACGTACTCCATGTGAGTGATTCTTGTTTTTTATCAACCTGATGATGGGACCATGAGTCCCGAAACGCGTAGTTTTTTAAAGAAACATTGAAGTTGCAAGGAGGAGCACCAGTGTACTTGGATACACAAGGTAATATTAAATATAGTTAGTTATATGCAACTTGGAGACCACAACACAATATGTATATTGAAGCTACTCAGGCAAAGTTGGTCTATAAATACAAAAGTATAAAAATCAAACTAATAAAAGCTAGTCTCGACATCAGATTTAATAGGAAATGCTTATACATGGATATAACGCCTAACTACGTTAGAGTTAACATCAAGAACACGTCTTCATCGGCTTCTGTCGCCCAAAAATTGGCTCGGGAAGTGTGGATGAAAGAAGAAATTAAACATCTTTATTCCAAAAAGACCAAATTAAACAGCGAACTGTATCATGCACACTTGGAAATTCTTAATAAAATTCACCCGGTTGTTGTTCATGAAGTCTTGTCATGTATTGAGACGCAGATTCGTAATATCATAAGTAAGGTCGTAAACATACAAAAAATAAAGTTTGAAAAATTAAAAAGAAAACAGTACCAAACGGACCGTAGTTACACATACAATAAACACACATTTTGTACACGTATGGTTAACGATAGCAACATAAATTTTACTAGAGTAGAAGAGAAATTATTGAGCAAAGGCCTAAATTATAACCTTCCAAGACTATCTAAACACAATATTATTCGTGAAGTAACTAATGCTGAAGCGGCCGTAAAAATACTAAGTGATCAAGATAAACAAAACGAGGCTCACGTGTTCATTAATAACAAACTGAACCGTACGTTAAAAAGTGAAAAGCGTCCACCTGACTACAAATATCGCAGGGATATAAAAACTGTACGCAATATTAAGCAAAAACTCGAGAACAATAATGCTATCATAACTAAAGCTGATAAAGGCAATACGATTATAATCTTAAATCAAGACGAATACAAACAGAAAGTTTATGAGTTTATTCACGATAATAACATACGTACTTTGACTAGAGACCTCACTACAAAATACGTTAGGGATATCAACAACTCTATTAATAGATCCACATGCCTATTTGATACACGCACTATGCGTCTGCTAAAACCAATACACGCCCAAGCTCCCGCACTTAACGGCCTCCCAAAATTACACAAGGAGAATATGCCCATACGTCCTGTGGTTAATTTTACCACAGCACCTGGGTATAAGGTAGCTAAGAAACTTTTACAGATCTTAAAAAGTAATACTAAAATAGACATTAACCACAGCGTCAGAAATAGTATTGAGTTTGTGGACAGAGTGAAATCGTTAGTAGTATTACCACAATATAAGTTGGTGTCCTTTGACGTTACGAACCTTTACACTAATGTTCCTGTGCCCCAAACGATTGATATTTTACAGAAAAACCTGGAGGATTCAGGCACTTTGGATCAGCAAAAAATCCATGAACTTATCGCGTTACTAAGAATAATATTATGCCAGAATTATTTCACTTTTGACAACCGATTTTTTGCGCAGGACGACGGCCTTGCAATGGGATCGCCACTTAGTGGTTTCTTGGCCGATCTTTATCTTAACTATTTTGAAAATGAACATATTTTATCGCATAAAAACAAGCTTTACAAAAATATCATCTCATACACTCGGTATGTGGATGACACATTCCTTGTTATTAATGGCACACATAGACAAATAGAAACCTTGAGTAAATACATGAATAGTATACACTCAAAAATAAAGTTCACGTTGGAGATGGAAAATAACAGTAGCCTAAATTTTCTGGACATAACTGTGCGAAAAATAAATAATTTGTTTAGGTTCAACATCTATAGGAAGCCAACTGCCACAGATATTACTATTCACGCTTCTTCATTTCATCCATTTGCACAAAAAATGGCATCATTCAACTCGTTGGTTAACAGATTACTAAAAATTCCGTTAGAGGCGAAAGACTACATCGATGAGCTTAATACGATAAAGTATATCGCGGTGGCCAACGGTTACAATAGTACAGTTGTAGACAAAATAGTAGCGAGGCAGAGGAGGAACATATATAAAAATAGGAGCATAAACAAAACACACAACAGTGACATTAAATATATACCAACAGAATTTACAAATCTTTTGCCTAATACTATTAAGAACGTTTTTAAAAAACACGGTTTTGCAGTTTCTTTCAAAACGAGTAATTGTATTTTGAACGCTTTGAGACCAGTGACCAACAGACTAGTAGAAATCTGTTCTGGTATTTATAAAATAGAATGCGAGGACTGCAATAATTTTTATGTTGGACAAACGGGCAGGAAATTTCTGGATAGGTACAGAGAACATCTCCCTAGAGGTGATATCCAGAAGATAAAATCAAACTTTGCCTTGCATATAGTCAACCAGAACCATAATTACTCGAGTTTTCAAAGTAGCTTCAAGCCGTTGCATTTTTGTAAAAAGGGCAGGCTTATGGACGCGCTGGAAGAATTTGAAATTTATAAGGCCTCAAAAACCCAAGGTAATCAGCTCTTGAACGACAAGCTTTCTTTTAGGTCCAACGGACTGTATGACACGGCCATACGCGTGTTGGAACAACACATAGATAAAGGTAGAGATAGTGCGACGCGTAACGGTTAGTCGCTTGCAAGTTCCGATACGATGCGCATCGTGTAGTTGTGTAATTGTATACACGCGGTATGTGCGAGTGAAACTTTTTATTTATTTCTTATTAAGTTGACGTACTCCATGTGAGTGATTCTTGTTTTTTATCAACCTGATGATGGGACCATGAGTCCCGAAACGCGTAGTTTTTTAAAGAAAAATTGAAGTTGCAAGGAGGAGCACCAGTGTACTTGGATACACAAGGTAATATTAAATATAGTTAGTTATATGCAACTTGGAGACCACAACACAATATGTATAGTAAAGATATGCACAGCCATTATCATACACAATGTCACCTTCCATTTCCTATGTCACTGCTAAATAAATTAATGCTAAAAATGATAATAGGTATTAAAAGGGCAATCTATAATAACTGTACATTTTTGAAACCAAAATGTTGCTTTAATAATATTAAAAAAATATATATTAATGGCAAAATCCACCTGTAAGCAAATGTTGATCGACAAGTGCATTTAAAAATAAAAATAAACATAACTTTATTACAGTCCTTATAATTTTATTTTACTTCAAAAATATATGTACTCTTTCTGGACCTACATAAACAAAAATGTGTGTTACAGAGATATACTGATTTATAAATTTTAAAAACTAAAACATTTGCAAATATTTTTCGATACAAGTGGCAACTGTAATTTACACAGAGATAAAGACACTGACAGTTTCTCTATCTGTTGTGTGGGCACACAATTTAAAATTTATATATATATATATATATATATATATATATTGTCACGGGACAAATGGCGCCAATTGTACACCTCTTCATTTTTTGCTGACCCTTAGAAGGGCGGTGTGGCAAAAACAGTGTGATGTATGATCCGCCTGAGGAACTGTGATGTTCAGAGGCTGTGCCCGCTGTTTGTGGTGTACTGCAGTCCTCCATCGGTTTGTAAAGCCTGCTGCTGTTCAGGCGATGTCCATCGCCTGGTTCGTCACAGGGCAAGAAGGCGAAGAAAGTCCATTCTTCTCTTCTTCCTGTTCCTTCCAGCTGGCTCCGCGTGGGCTGACTGAGTGGCGATGGAGTGCACCAAAAAATTCTAGCGATGGTCTTTTTATGCCCTGACAAGTTGGTGTGCCATGAGCCTATCAGAATGCTGCTGATCCCTGATTGGCTCGCTGTGAGCTCGTCAGGTGTCACGTGTCGCCAGGTGTTTGCAGTGACCTCTTGGCTGGTACCAGGGAGCAGATTTTTGCCTCGCTGCCGTCACACACACACACACACACACACACACACACACACACACACACACACACACACACACACACACACACACATATATATTGTTACCTTCTGAAATGAATGTTATTAATTAAACTATTTCAATGTGTGTTTTTCTTATTTATGAAGTTGTGAGTGGTCTCTCTTAAGCACCGCAATATCAATCTATTTATTTTGATAATTATAAAGTTTTTTATGTAACGTAGGGGACCTTAGTTTCGTTACGTTACATAATACTCCCCCTCCAAAAGAAGTTTATTTTAGCTGTCGTTTGGTTGAAATAAACTTATATTTTTCATGCCTTGGAATATTTGTTTGATAAAATTATCAATTTATAATGGTTTCAGTTCTTTATTGTATTTCTGCTTTAGTATGCAATTCAATGGGTTTCTTGGCATTCATTTTATATTTATACTCTTTAAACTTTTAATTGCACCGGAAAACTGTGTTGACACTCATTGTATATCTTGTCATTAAATTCTCTACTGGTACCTCACTCAGTTGTAGACCTGTCTTTCTCTGGAACTCATAACTTCTTCTAACTTATTATGCCATCATTCTTATTATCATATTTAAAATCAATTAAATTTAATTATTAATAAAAATAAGATCACAATTGGCTTCCGAACGTAGGGACAATTTATATAAATAAATTGATATAAATATAGGCCACTTGGAGAGCAGAATGGTTGTTTGAGGTAAAAAATAAATTTTTTTGTGTACGTAAAATAGACGTAGATATGGGTTATGTTTTGATAAAGGTAAAATATTGATGTTGATGTTTTGTAGCGGAGAAGATGGTTGTATTTAAGCAAAATAAAAAAGGGTATTATATAAATAATTTTTGAAATGAATGAAGTATAAATAAAGTACACAGGAGGTAACGAGAAGTAACGTAAAGTGTTATGTGAGTAAAATACATGGTTGTGTGAAAAGTAGATGTTATATATGTTAATATTTTGATTTGAAAATAATAATTTTACCATTACAAAATGGAGAATCAAGAATTAAGTTTAGAAAACACTCTTACAGAGTCAATGATGACTGATAATGTAGCAGCACAATCTACTCCAACGACAACACGAGTCAAAGAGTTGTCAATGGACGATATATTTAATTTAATGAAAACAATGTCTGAGAATTTGAGTAGTGATATCAATAAAATGAATAGTAGTTTTAACGTAAAATTTGACGTTCAGAACAGCAAATTCGATGAACAGAATAGTAAATTTTATATAATGAATACACAAAATGTTAAATTTGAAAGTAACATGAATAAACGTCTGAACGAGATTGATGAACGTTTTAGTACAATTAAAGACCAAGTATTAAAATCAGTAGACCATAAGTTAGAGAAACAAATCAATGAATTAACAGAAAATCTTGAAAGCAAAATAAATTATGCAAATGAACAAATGACAGATCAAATTAAGAGTCAAATTAAAGAACAGAGTGTAGAGATAGAGAGTAAGTGTATTAATAAGATTGATGTTGACATAAAAAATAAAATAATGGAGATAGAGAGTGTGTGTAAACAATCTGTGCAATAGAGTGTGGGGGCTATGAGTACACATAACCTCCAATATGAAATTATAAATGATATAAGCACCGCAATATCAATCTATTTATAAAGAATTAATATTTTTTATATGGGTGATATTATTCAATTAAGGATAATATCTCAATATTATATAGTAATTAAGTAATTTATGAAGGAATAACGTCCTACACCAGTTAATATATTGGGTAATTCTATCGTTATTATTCAGGCCTAGTCTGCATCCAGCATTAAGAGAGCGGAGAGCGGCTGCCTCGAATTAGTTTTCTCTTCTCTCGTAATTCACCAGCTGTCCGCGGAGTAGCGCTGTTGTTTACAATCAGCCAGTTATTATAGGTTAAGTTGTTTGAGCCTGGTATCCCTCTCGTTTCTCCCTTTATACACAATAAGTTCCTTAAAATACACTAAATCGTTAACAAATAATAATTACTCATCAAGTTCAGGAAAGATTCTTTATTTTTTATATTTTTTCTCAAAACAGATGTTTTCTCATGGCACAGATACAACACATCGATCAAACAGGACTGAATAGATTAGTTATTGAATTCGGGTTTAGATGTTTTTTAAGTTTAATTATATTATTAATTTTTTCTTAATCTCAGGGTACATGGAGTTCTTGTGACTATTAGTAAGGTCAGAAAATGCAAGTTAAGGTTACAAGGTATTACAATTTAGTTAAAATCTTATTAAATAAAATATAAACATGAGCTGGTTTTTTACCGTACGTTTACAAGATACTCGTTATGGCGGTGTTCCACTGAATGGTGACGGAGAGCAGAATGATGACGAATGTCTGGAATATATCAACCTCCAGCTTCTCAATAAAAGTTTGGTGTTGGTGTCCCAGGATGTAGTGGAAGGTTCAGTTCTTGATCTTCGCTAATTTTTACGTTTCTGGTGGTCACAGGTCCCAATGGAATTTGTGTAGTATTAAGTCTTCGCTCCGTTGTAGAAAGTGAGGTGCTGGACGTAATTTTAATTTTCTTTATTTTCGTTCTAAGATATTTATTTATTTTGACTTCTCCAGGTCTTGGGTTGTCTTCATTTATTTATTATTTTTCATTATTACTCATTTGACGGTATCGGATTAGTTAATTTATTCTTTAGAAAATTTGGTTTTAGTTTTATTGATAGGTAGAATTATATTCTCTGAGTGAGAGCCTCGGAAGTCGATCAACCGTCTTTTTAATCAGTTACTATGTATTAATTTTGATTGATAGTAAATTTATTCATTAGGTTCTTGGTTTCTTTCGAGATTTATAACAACAGAACTGTCCTCGTTCATATATAACAATTGAGTGTTGAATCAACAAGATATCTCGTATTTTGTCGTCCATGACAACCAATCTTTGATCTGTTATTGGATAATATTTGTTATCCTAGGGCGGTAATTAGAAAAATGTTCTTGCACTTACTTAATAAAATACTCCCTTACTAAAATTACATTACATCATATAAAACTTTCACATAATCTGTGTTATTAAACTATATAAATTTTGCTACCTTTTCTTCTTGATTGTCCTAGTCTAATAGGTATTATCTTCTCTTTACAAAATACTAATTTTAGGCCTATTTGTTTTATTACATGTGTTATAATTTTTTGTATTTTAAGTCACTTATCCTTTTATTAATTAATACTACTACTTTCCTTTACTTTATTCTATTACCTTGAATGTTTTTACATTTTTTAGTTATTTAACTTTTCTGATCTGACCTACTGTACAATGTGTCACTGGCTTATGGCCAATCATTCCGATTTTATTTCATCCTGATTTCAATTTATTACTATTTATTTTAGTATTGAACCCTTCATCTGTTTATACCATAATTACAATAACCCTTTGGCAATTTATCAACAATTATTGCCTTCATGGCCAAGTTTACAAATATAATCTAATAATACCTCTATTATCTATTCAAAGTAAGTATCCAAATATTTACTCTTATAAAGCTTAACATAAATGAAATTAACATCCATGAATTGATGCTTTCTCAAAGCAATTGCTTCACTCCTGCTACATACAAAATAAATACCATGAAAACAAAATAACATGATAAAACATAATAACATGCACATTATTATAAAATATTAAATACCAATTAATTAGTCTACTCTTTAGTATATAATTGTACTAATTATCTATAGACAATTAATTAATCCGTCTATAGTATTTTCACATTGTTTGACACTGTTTATCGCTTACACTTTCCACTGACCACTTCATAGTTTGTATTTATAAACATTTCTATTTTTTTATTACCTAGTAACCTTACTTGGTATTATTGATTTGTTTATTTTACAAAGGTTTACTTTTCTGACCTTTATTATAAAGGACAATTAATGTTGTTTTATTTTGATAATTATAGTTTTTTATGTAACGTAGGGGACCTTAGTTTCGTTACGTTACATAATATATGTTGAAGACAGACATGTAAATATGAAAACTTAAAACCTCTGAAAACGAGTTTTCTCCAGGAAGCAAGACGAATTAGATAGCAAATGAAGATAGGGAGCCCATGTAATGGGACAAATATTTGGGCTGTATTTTTATTATGTCGTCAAGTGTATTAACGGGGAGTTACCCATATGGACCCTCAGTCTTTAACAATCGGCGTTCACTTGTGGAACACCCAGTTGCACGTTTGTCCAGAAAGTCTGTCAACATGCACCGTTTCCAGGTGCTCAGGTATGTGCACAAGTGCGCGTATGCTTGCCCGCTCAGATGAATCGGCACGTACAAGGCTCGCCAGTCAGCCAAAGGGAATATACAGTACCTTGTGGTCACTAATTACTGTGTCACGTGATTCCTTTTAAGCCTATCAAAAAGCAAGTTGGTGTGCACGAGAACGCCTTGGCCATCTTGGGAGCGTCATTTTGGCATCTGTCGTCTTTTAGCTGCGGCTTCGGCCGGTTCAGCATAAAGGCTCGCGAGCCGAAAATTTATTAAAACTTTCAAAAATGTGGTCTAAAGTATAATATAAAGTGGTCTAAAAATGCGAGAGCAGTTACAATTCAGTGGCGTAGAAAATTTAACTAGCAGAAACTTTTTCGGACTAAAACAGTGCGAGAGTAAATTGGACGACTAAAGGAATAAGGGATGAACTAACTTCAAAAACGTGGCGGAGTAAATCAGGAAAGTAAACTGACAATCTAACTTACCATCAATATATATCTATATATATTATATATATATATAAATAAAATTTATATAAAGAATAAAGAGATCTCTTATTATTATTATAAATAAATCACCTTATATCCGTCGCGTGACTTCGTTACGTCGATTAAAATGAGGCATTTCAGAACATCTGCTCCATCATCAGATAAAATCGCTCTATTGAGGTCGTTAAACGTTAAAAAGACATGTTACACATAATTGTCCACTATGTATTCACCGATCGGCTTCGTCGTGGTGCACACCATTTAGGAAGCAAGTGAATTACATAGTGGACAATTATGTGTAACATGTGTTTTTAACGTTTAACGACCTCAATAGAGCGATTTTATCTGATGATGGAGCAGCTGTTCCGAAACGCGTCATTTTAATCGACGTAACGAAGTCACACGACGGATATAAGGTGATTTATTTATAATAATTTACTGTTCATACGTGACTTGGATACCAAGAACTAATATGCATTTTAGATCTCTTATTTAAATTAAATGGGGTAAAAATGAATGAAAGTGTGTGTGAGTAAATACTGGGTTGCTTTCATTTAATTAATTAATAAAATAAATAATTTCATTTCATTATAAGGATTAAGAGATAGAAGTTTGTTGTTTTGGTCAGATGGGGTTGTTACCTCAGTATGTAATATTGTTCATTTGAAATGTAGAGAATAGAGAAGGAGGAAGCCTGTTTTATTGAATCATAAAAAAGAGAATGATAAAAAGAAATAAATCAAGTTGAAATGGTTAACCATAAATGGGAGTAATTATTGCAACACATAACCCTAAATCACGCTTGTAGATCACGAGTACGTGTGTAGAACCCTAGCCGACACAAGGTAAGCGAAGATGAGTTTTTATTAATAATTATGTGGTAAGTAATTGTACTATTACATTTGGCGCCCGAACAGGGACTGTTTTATAAAAGCAATTTTATATAAACCACACCTACAAGTGGATATAAGCGTGATTTGGGAGTATGTATAAATTACGTGAAGGTTATGTTTTGGTACCATTATTGTGTTTATGTTTACATTGAGATAACGATTTTATGTGTTGAGTGTTCGTGAATTAATATGTGTAATTATTGAGTAAAATAAAGGGGTATTATATAAATAATTCTTTTGAACATGGCCGAGGCACAAGTAAACGATATAGGTTTCGCGTGGGACGAATTGGAATACGAATTCAAAAGCATTGTGGACAGAATGACGGACGATGAGCGGGGTAATTTGGAGATAATCTGAGATGGATGGAAGAACAAGAAGAGGGAATATTCGCCAAAATTAAAAAACATAGTGAGGATAAAGGTAAGATAGTTGAAGTGATAGGAGTAGAGAATAAGACAGTGAATAGGCATAATGATAATGATGATAGTGTAGTGGGGGTAGAAAAGGGTAGAGAGACAGACCAATCTAACAAGAAGAAAGATGAGAAGGTGGCAGATAATGAGGTAAATAATGATAATATGAGTGAATCTGATTGTAAGATGAATATAATGGATATGCTGCGAACAATTAAGAAACTAGTAGAGGAAAGGGAGGAATTGATAAATAAACGGTTTGACGAGATGGACAAAAAGTGGGAAGGAGATGGATGTCAAGTAAAGGAGAATACAGAAGGTGAATCAAAACAGGTAAGTGGTAGAAATAGGGTTAAGTATAACGATGAGAGTATAGTGGGGGTAGAAAGTGGTAAAGAGACCGAGAAAGTGAACGAAAATAAAGACGATCAGTTAACATATAATACGGTAAGTAGGGGTGAGAAAACTGACAATATAATTAAAAATGTGGTGTTAGAGAGTAAGGTTGTAGATAATGAGAGTGCTGATAAAATTTTAGTTGAAGTAGAGTGTAATAATTAGATGTTAGTGAGTGTTGATGAGTTAAAGAGAGAGTCTAGAGGCAGTTTACAGGGAGAGGGGTTGCAGACGGTAAATTTTTCCCGTGGTGTTGTGGGGGGTGAAGAAAGGTCTTCACGAGTGTATTTGGGAGACGTATGGTCTACAAATAGTTGTCCCTTGATGTTTTGTGCATCTGGTAGATGGTGCAGTAATAAAGTTGTATTACCTTCTGCGTGGATTAATAGAGAAAATGTGAAATGGCATGATGATGAGAGATATTTTGAGAGAGAGAGAATGATAGAGATGTTTATGTTAAGTAGAAGTTATAAAGAGTTGATAGAGAGGTTAGAATTGAAGAAAATAGACGATATTGTCGACTTACCTGGTGCAGTAAAGATTTATGACTATTTTGATGATACAACTGTAGATGATGAACACTTACCTTGTATTGTCATGGATATAGTAGATGAATATGATGATATAACTTACCTGATGTTAACCAAAAATACTAAGCGAGACTGGACTAAAATTACCAATGTAGACGGGTTTTATGAATTAATAGGAGGCAATAATGTTGTCAAATACTATGCTGATATAATTATTGATAATGGTCATTACAATAATAATTATAATGTAATGAGAGTAAGTAAAGATGAGAATTGTTATGTGAAAGTAAGACTAATTTACGATGATGGTGGTTAGACAAACAGTGAATGAACATTTAAGTATTTCAGTTTATGGTAATGACTTGGCTAAATTATGTAATGAGGTGTGGTAAACAATAATATGATATGACAAAAAATTGTAGATAAATTTATAGTGAGGTTAATTGTGTTTGTATAATAGGTTATGTGTATTCTGTATTTCATGTAAACAATGTGTGTATGTAGTAGAAATTGATTTTAATAATAATAATAGTTTATCAGACTAAATAAATAATTGTGAAGTTTATAATACAAATGAATTGTAATTGTTTTGGAATATGGTAATTAAAAACTTAATGTTTTAGAAACTTATTGAATTAAATAATTTGAGATGAATTAATTGATTAATTAATATTGTATAAATGAATTTTGATAATGAATTTAAATGATTTTTCTGGGATTTGAACTTGAAGAGAATTTGAAGAGAAGTCCAGTAATGTCGTTCAGGTGCAGCCATAGTCGCCGAGCTAGGGGGGTAGTTTACTCATGATGTATTAAGGAATAAAGGGGGGTTGTTGGCGCAATATCCTCGCTGATCCTCTTAGGGTTTAGCAATGAGAGTTTTTCTGTTTTGGCAGAAAACCTCTCATTGGGGGTGTTCAGACTTTGAACTGTTAACCTTGTAATGTAATTACTGCACTGCGACACGCACAGATGACGTCACGTTTTTCTTATCTGCCGCCGACAGCAGGTACTGCTGTGCGGCCTGTAGCAAAATTTTCGTTAGTTCTAACCAAGACTCCGAGTTGTTCACTCGTATCAGTAACGGCCGTGGCTACTGGTGTTCAATTTTTTAATTATTATTATCCAGTGCAGCATGCACTAATTATACATAGCAAGCTCGCTTCATTTATCATGTCTTTTGACTTCTATTATTAATCAGATACGGACGTCATGTCGCGTAAACTTCTGCGCGTGTCCGCAACAGTATTCAGTTTCAGCTATTCTCAATAAATGATTATTATACAAATTTATACAGTCCACTTCTATTTAATTTACAACCAGCCCTCCTCATTCAGCGTCTCCTGGAATAACTCGAGAAGACTTCAAGAACTTCCAGCACGCAACGGGGGGGGGGGGATATTGTAACGGGACAAATATTTGGGCTGTATTTTTATTATGCCGTCAAGTGTATTAACGGGGAGTTACCCATATGGACCCTCAGTCTTTAACAATCGGCATTCACTTGTGGAACACCCAGTTGCACGTTTGTCCAGAAAGTCTGTCAACATGCACAGTTTCCAGGTGCTCAGGTATGTGCACAAGTGCGCGTATGCTTGCCCGCTCAGACGAATCGGCACGTACAAGGCTCGCCAGTCAGCCAAAAGGAATATACAGTACCTCGTGGTCACTAATTACTGTGTCACGTGATTCCTTTTGAGCTTATCAAAAAGCAAGTTGGTGTGCACGAGAACGCCTTGGCCATCTTGGGAGCGTCATTTTGGCGTCTGTCGTCTTATAGCTGCGGCTTCGGCCGGTTCAGCATAAAGGCTCACGAGCCAAAAATTTACAAAAACTTTCAAAAATGTGGTCTAAAGTATAATATAAAGTGGTATAAAAATACGAGAGCAGTTACAATTCAGTGGCGTAAAAAAATTTAAGCAGCAGAAACTTTTTCGGACTAAAACAGTGCGAGAGTAAATTGGACGACTAAAGGAATAAGGGATGAACTAACTTCAAAAACGTGGCGGAGTAAATCAGGAAAGTAAACTGACAATCTAACTTACCATCACGTTATTTATTTATATATAAATAAAATTTATATAAAGAATAAAGAGATCTCTTATTTAAATTAAACGAGTAAAAATGAATGAAAATGTGTGTGAGTAAATACTGGGTTGCTTTCATTTAATTAATTAATAAAATAAATAATTTCATTTCATTATAAGGATTAAGAGATAGAAGTTTGTTGTTTTGGTCAGATGGGGTTGTTACTTCAGTATGTAATATTGTTCATTTGAAATGTAGAGAATAGAGAAGGAGGAAGCATGTTTTATTGAATCATTAAAAAGAGAATGATAAAAAGAAATAAATCAAGTTGAAATGGTTAACCGTAAATGGGAGTAATTATTGCAACACATAACCCTAAATCACGCTTGTAGATAACGAGTTTGTGTGTAGAACCCTAGCCGACACAAGGTAAGCAAAGATGAGTTTTTATTAATAATTATGTGGTAAGTATTTGTACTATTACACCCATGAATTTTAAAAGTAGCACATTTAATTAAAATACATATTTTCTACGAGTACTGGTAGAGTAAAGCCAAATATAAACTAGACCTGAATACACATGACACTGTCTAATCAATAATTATACAAGTCCTAAAAATTGTTATAGAGTTCACTGCCTTCAAAATATATAAGCATATCTGAAAAATAAACAAATATTTGGCAATTTTCACTGCCACAGGCAACTTCATCAGCCATTGGGAAATTAATATAAACTACAATACAAAGTTCTTTATGTTGTGTAGGTTTCTGAATGCATAAAGAAATTTTTGTGACAATGAACCTACAAACATAATTAAACAAAAATTAATTATTATTTACGGTAGTTCCCTCATAAAGATATTTAAACTCAAACATTATTTTACAATCACAAACACCATACTTTACATTATTAATAACACCACCGTTTTCACATTTGAGACATAATTTATTTTCTCTGCATACTACATTTCACAATGAACAGTGTAATATGATTTGTTTCAACAGATTTTCTCACTACAAAATTGATACAATGCACAAACACAAGGAACTCTGAGTCAACCAGCTAACAGTGCAGACATGAAGTGGTATTAACAATGTGAGGACCAATTAAAGAAGTGACAGAGTATTTTCTTCATGTGTAGAGGAATTTTGCACACACTAGTAGATGTACCGCTGCCAACTCCTTACTTCTCCTTAACAATGATCATGCGCCTGACCAAAATACATCTTTTCGTCCGCGGAACTTTTTATGGCTGCACAGCACGAGAGTATAATTTCAACTTGGACGATCCACAAAGATGACGCTTCTTAGCTGGACGAACGATCATGTGATCTCGTTTTATTGTTCTATTTGTGTTATGTAGCCAGATTTTAAGGCGTTGCTTAATTCGCCCCACATTCCAAAGTGACTTATTGCTGGGTTTGGCCTCTGACGTCATACGTTGCTTTGTCTAACATGCATAGTTCAGAGTTCATGTGGTTAAAAATAACTGTCTCTAGCAGTTAAACTGTTGACCTTGAGTCAGTTCATGTATGCCGTTTATATTCCCAATAGTATTTTCAAATACCATTTATTTATGTTTATATTTCCCCAAAATATCCCTGGGTGGGCTTAACTGTACTGTTACAATACCCCCTAAATGAGAGGTTTTATGCCGGAGCATAAAAACTCTCATTGACACTCACATACTTCCTAAAGGGATCAGTCAGGATATGTCGCCACAACCCCCTTTATGTTTTATTAAAATTCACGGGTAACTTACCCCCCTGATCCAGTGACTGCGGCCGCACCTGAATGACCTTACTGGACTTCCCTCTCGAGATCCCAACACCGCAAGGCCAGACAGGCACTTGACGCCCCTGCTGACACGCAGGCCAGCACAGGACCGCCGCCACAGCATCACCAGACACTGAAACATTAGATCAAAACATCAAATAGTGGCCTTGTATAATACCATATCCCTAACTGATCTGGCCCCCCTTAACTGTGCTGGTTTGCGTTAAGAAGCACTGAGGTTTTTTTTTTAACTTCTATCACAGTTATATATATATATATATACTTAACCTAACATGAAACATTTCAAATTTTACTATCAACATTCTGTATGCCCCTCTCTCATTAATTCTTATCCCAAAGTCAAAATATTTTCCTGATTCCAATCAGAATTTACATAACCACTTCCCATTACGTCATTACAAATATCTTTCATTTCCCAAATTACATCTCAAAATAACTAAATTCATTATTACAATTCTCTTAAACACATTTAAATCAACTACATAATAACAAATTATTTACTTATCTCTTTCTCAAAATCTGTTAATCATCTCCACAATACTCCTCCAAACAACACAAGAATCATTTAATTACATCATAAGATAATTCCATTTCATAGGGTTATTCACCCCAGTTACAATAATCAACTTCCTCCTTCACACATCATTTTCTAATATCCCCCCTTAAACTCAGTTACAATTAGGTAAATCACTTTCCGGGTAAACCGGACGAGGCATTTACCTTGTTACATAAATACTGTATTTATGTCCCTGGCTTGTAACGGCCAGCTCTTTTCCACACACTCTATTGCTTTGTGATGTTGGACTGTAGCGCCCATTTGCGTCCACAAGAACTGAAGTTTATTAGGGTGCAAACGCTGCTTACACCGTTCTTGCTTCAGCGTTATATAAAAATTCGGCATTACTGGCATCCCGAGGACACCAGTAATCCTACTATAATGATTCATATGCCCTTAATACGGTTCTATCACCCCATTCGGTGGTAGCCGCTGTTCCAGTTATGGTGATTCCTCTGATTTAACCCCCTGATAATTTCTAAATTGCACCAATTTCAAAGGCAACCAACTATGGTCAGTTTACAATAAGTCTGCCCACAACTGGTTGTCATCCAAAACCATGGTCTGGGCTGGTAAGGCTGGGACCGCCCGAAAGTGGGGAATCTATTTGGAAACATACTATACATGTTTTAGATTCCTACGCTATTACATAATCAACATACTGTACAACATAATAAACACTCAAATTGAACATAATCATTATTACATTAGAATAAACGTCTCACCTTTAAAGTTGCCTGAAAATTATAAACATTACAACTTTAATTTCAACTGAACCTTTTTAATAATCACCCTTTAATTATCTATCATTTATTGTACAATTAGATTCTCCAAAAATTTAACTTGATTACCAACCTTCATTTTATATAACATTTCATTTAATTAGCTTCTTTCAAATTATTTTGACTTTTTTATCAAACACATTTTAATTACTTTAATTATCAACTTGCTTTAATTGCTTTAACAAAATTCACAATGACCAACTGTCAATTATTAAAGTTGAGTATACTTAACCTTACTACATAAGTACATTTAACATCAACACAAAAGTATATACAATCTACTCATTATCTGTTATAGTTTACCACAAATCATTTCATAATACAGTCCATTTCAAAACCCACTACACTCCCATAGTTAAATGTTCATAAACAATAAATATTGTAAATAAACGAAGTTATTTTACAAATAAGTATAATAATTGTTTAATAAAATTTTTATTATTTATTTATTTTGTATAAATAATGAATTTAAATTTTTTTAACTATTTAATTATTTTTATTTATTTTTAGTATTCAATTAATAAAAATACTAATTAATAATTTGGTATGATTTGGTGAAGAAATATTTGTTTCTCCACGTTAAATAGGTTGTCGTGACCAAATCGATTGCATGCCGCGGTCCATTCAGTATCTTTATTTCTTCTTCTGCTCATTCCTTTCCCTCAGAAGTTCTCGTTTATAATTTAATAATTAATGTATTTTAAATTAGTTCTCAACTAATCAATAAAACAATATTTTAGAACAATAATTATATTTATTATGCTCAAAGTAATTATTCAATTTGCGTCGACTAATTCGAGTCGGAGTCGAGACTAGATCCCAGGTCGATTATTACATACACAAAATTATTCAAATCAAATTATTATATAATAAGGGTTCTTTGAACTGTACAAATAGTCAGGAAAGGCAAGAGAATTCAATACTTACAATTATAAAAACTTATTCATTAACAGACAATAATAATAAAATATAGTATACAGAAAAATTTAAATATTACGATCCAGCTGATTATTCTGACGTCACTCGTCCCCTCCAGGTTGAATATCGTTCGACTCGAAATGACAAGGTGGCTGCCTTCGTGAGTTGTTTTACGATGTAAATCAGGCTCTGAGATTTTCCGTCAAATAAACATATCAGTTGATTAATTCCTCTTCTGTGATGCCACTATTGGAATATCCACAAGTTGTAGTGTGTAGTTTTAGTCCTCCACTGGATTTCGTTCGGTAATAGGCGTATATTGTCAAATGGTTCCTTCCAATCAATTGCTGGTTGTATTAGGTTAAATTTATTCTTCAGTCGTGTCCATACGTTGTGACAGATAGATTTAGTGTTGTTTAATTTAGCTTGGTGATTCCAATGTCTGTTATTATCGTATTCATTAATTTAATATATATTCTTTTATCTTTTTATAATTTCATAATATATCTTGGTTTGTGTTAGTTAAAAATTCCATTCATTTTTCTCTGAAATGTATTCTGACACGTCTGTTCTGCTTGGCGTTTAACAATCAATTAACTATATTTGTTTCTTCATATAGAAAATTCTGTAAGATTTTGGTCTCATTTCTCATTGTTCATTATCAGCTGTTTTCATAATTACTAATTCAATTTTATAGAAATAGATGACATTTTTTTATATTTTACTGGCTATAAATTATTTGTTTAGTACTTTTATGGAATTCTAATTATATAACAATATTCCTGCTTTTATTTTATACAAGTTAATACTAAATTTGACCTATTTTGGTTTGAATTAAGCTTCTGAATTACATTCCTTGAAATTTACCTCTAGGCCTTATTCTGATTCACATAATTACCAATTAAATGGTTTACAATATGTTTTATGTTACAATTTTCCTCAAATACGATTACTAATTATACCATTGTAATTTACTTTTTCTACCTGGCTATTATTCTAAACATTTAACGATTTATTTGTAGTTTACTAGTACTTGCTTTACTGATTATGGCATTATCTTGTACAATCACCATTTAAGCCAATTTTACACTCTGATTCTTTTAATCACTACTATAGGTTGTTGTTACAATTATGATAAAGTATTTGTATTCTGAATGGGATAATTTATATCAATTTGGTCTATTTTCTATTAATTTATTTCCTGATTTGATTACAGGGTCAAAGTTGAATTTGGCTTGGTTATCAATTTTCAATTTTCCTACCAATGTTATAATTCATTCACATTATTATTTTTATATTTTCTGATTCACTGTTTATAGGTCATTTGAATTAATATTTTGCCTTTCCTTACTTCACAAAATTATGACATTAATTAACATTATTCAAATACAATAAACACATACTAACATCTAGTATCTACTACTATCAACATGGTCTGTATTGTATACACATAAAATAATTAAACATAATAATTAGATAAATAAACAAATTAAAGTCTTATCCTAATGATTGTCTTTTGTTGTCCTTTTAACATTGGTTTGGGGTGTTCCCCTCAATCACACACTATTTTATTTATACTTAAGTTTACATTAGCTCTGATTATTTTGTATTGTATTCTCTTACTTTGTTATTTGTTTTTCTAAATTGATATAACTAATATAGTTTAAGTTCTTCCATTTATGTGGTTTGCTGCTATAGAGTGTTCTGTCTTTAAAGTAGGTTTTTGGGTATCTTGAAATTTTTCATTTTATTAATTGGTTCTTGGCTGTAACTCCTTACTACTCCGTATCTTATTGGGTATACTAATTATTTTACTGGGATAATAATCATACTATTCGTTTTTAACTCATTTTGCTCTAAATTGAATGTATTTAATTTCTTTGAATCAAGATTTTTTTTCTAGTTCTGTTAAGGCATTTTATATTATTGTGATTACTTCTTTCTGTTAGTTTCATTTAAGTTTATTTTACTTCTTCCAGATGGCTTCTTCCCTTCTTTCCTATGTGATCTTAAATTGTAGAATAAGGCAAAAACTTCGTTGTGCTACAATATTTACCCTCCATCATCAAACAATAATCTTGTCTTACGTATACACAATTCATTCTTAATTAAGTACACTTTGTTATTATTATTATTATTATAACCATCATAATCAATTTTATCCATTGTATCAAGATAGTATTTAACAATATTATTGCATACTATTAATTCATAAAACCTATCGACATTCGGTATGGTCAATTCTCCTTTAGTATTATCTGTTACAATTAAATCCTTTATCATTTCCTCAGTATAGTAATCATCTACTATCAGTAACCCCACTTTGTACACAGGTAAGTTCTCAACATAATTATCACCTCTTGCTGCGCTTACTACATTGCAAGGTAAGAATTCAATATCATCAACTCTCTCACTACTCATTCTCTCTCTTAACTATTTATAACTTCTATTAACCTCAAACAACTCTATCTCTCTCTCTCTCTCTTTCTCAACTTGAACTCTATCTCTCACTCTCTCAAAATACCTCTCATCATAACCCCATTTCACTTTCTCTCTACCATTCCATGCAGAGGGTACTGCAACATAAAAACACCTCCTGGCTCTTCCAGGAACACCACAAAAACTCAATGGACAATTTGAAGACACCTCGTCTTCCACTAAGGGACACTTGCCCTTCAAAAACACCAGTGAACACATTGGTTCACAATAAACCCAGGGAAAATTTACCCTCTGCCCCATATTTATACTTAAATTCTCCTCATATTCTCTCTCCAACTTACACATATTTCTACCCCTTTACAACCCCCTACTCCCGTTACACTCTCACTCTCCCCTACTATCTCTATATTCTCATCACCACTATTAATTTTCACTGTATCACCTTTAAATACCCCGTTTTCAACTATCTTGAACTCATTATTATGACTAACACTTACCTCGTTAATTTCTTCGTTATTTTTCGTCATTTTATTATCATTACAAACAATTACCTGTTTTAATTCAACTTCTGTATTCCCTTTTAATCGACATCTATCTCCTTCCCTCTTCTCGTTTTGTTTATTCATTTTATTAATCAAGTCATCTACACTTTTATTAAAATTTTCCTCCCTTTTACTTATTTTGTCCTCTAATTTTTTAAAATTACTTTCAATCATCTCATCGGCTTTCTCAAAACATTTATTAATTTGCTTTATTTCGTCTCTAATATAATTAAAATTGCTTTCATTTGTATCAAAACGACTATTTATTTTATCGAATTTAACATCAGAATCACTCTTTACTTCTTTATTTTGTTCTTTCAATTCATTGAATCTACTTCCGTTTTTAACGTCTTGTTCCTTGAACTTTTCATTGAAATCACTCTTTACTTCGCTGAAATTAGCTTTTTTAAATTTAACAGGTCATCTAATGATAACTTTTCTACTCTACTGACCATAGGTGTTGATTCAGCGTTTATTCCGCTCATAATCATTGACTCAGTCAGAGTGTTTTCTTGATTTATTTCATTATTTTCCATTTTTAATGGTAAAATTATAACTTTTCGTCAAAATATTAACATATATAATACATATTTATCACATAACAAAGTATTCTATTCGTCCACACTACATATGGTCATCATATAAACTTATACTATACGTCTATTTAAACGTACATAAACTTTTCATCTATTTACCTCAAACAATCACTTTCCTCTCTAAAACAGGCCCACATTTGCATAAATGATATTCATGCAAATGTCCCCTGTTCGCGACGCCATTTGTAACAATTAATTACTTTTAATCAATTTATTATTTTTAAACTTTGTTTACTAAACTCAACTTCGACTATTTTTAGCCGCCATCTTTAATTGCTGCTAACTATGAAAATTTCACTTACCAAGTCCAGGATTCGGTTGGACGAGCTGAGAAGCAAAGATGGTTGTTCGAAATAAATAATAATGCATGTACTTCAATCAAATTTATCTTATTTTATTAAATCAGAATTCAATTAATTTCATCTTTTCCATAAAAGAAAACGCTATACATTCCTTTGCGTACCATCATAAAATACAAACGAAACCATTACTCCTCCCTCCTTTACACATTTAGTTTTAGTAATATTCTCATACATTGGTTAACAAAATAAAGAATACTAGCTACAAACTTAAATTTTTTTTTCACAAACCAGTGCTTCTAGAATATTAATTATAGACATTCATACACACACTATCACATGTTACATTTTTTTTTTCTGACTCCCCTTTGAGTTCATATTTCCTTATATATATATATATTGTAGCATGACAGATAAGCCCATAAAAATGAATGGTAAAATGATCATAAAAATAAAATAATAACATTGTTAAATCCGAGAAAGCAAAATAATATAAAGAATTAATTAAGAACCACCGTGGAATACATCATTGATTAAAATAAAAGTTCATGTAAAACTAAGGTTACAACGAGTGATGAATCATCAACATAAATCTAAAAACTAAATATGAAAAAAAGGTACAACCCAGGTAGGATAGGAGTAGGTAAGGAAAACCCCCAGAAAATGACTAAACCCACAACAAGAAAAGAAAATATGTTGCAAGAAACAAGAAGAGTAGGTGAGGAAGAAACACAAAACCTGATGACATCCACAAGAAGATGAAGGAAATAATTTTATAAGAAACAAGAAGAACAGAAGGGATCAATGAAGAAAACCAGGACAAGACAGCATCCACAAGAAGGAGTGCTCTTATAAAAAAAACCCAAACCCCAAAATAAATATAATAATAATAAATAAAAGTATAACAAAATATCAAAGGTAAAAACCACATGTAAAATAGATGTAAGCCAAAAAGAGTATAAAGTAAGAATTGAAAGTGAACCAATTTGAGATAATAATATAATACCAAAAAATAAACCTTCATTATATTCTATAAATAGATTTCTTGATTTTAGTAGAACTATATAACTATTTAGAAATAAAATCAAGGAATAAAAAGAGAATCAGTTGTAACGGTACATAATGACCCAGTAACAGAATTATGGGAATTAAGGGTGATTTGCAATATTTGTATTATGTAAATTTTAAACACAGAATGGTTAGGTACATTGTCCCTCTGGAAAAAGGAACAACGCAAATTCAGCCAGAGTAAGCCACCAAGGTCGCCGATGGACGTGCTGAACTCAAAATATACCATGGCGGTGTTTGTGACGAAAAGACTACAATATGAATTATGATTGGACAATAACACTGTTCCGTCATAACAAAAAACAATGACGCACTGACTACAATGCAGGTAACCAGGCGTTGTAGTGTATGACAAAGCTTGATGACGTAAAATACACACACACAAGCGCAAATTTGCATTTGCCTCCATCTCAATTCAACGTAGTCCTTCAAGGGTGCAGCAGCGATGTATCGCTGTCTGTTCAGTTTTACCATAAAAGTTTAATATAAACACTCTCAATTGCAAATGTGATGGTGGAGCGATAGTTGCTCAAATTAAATAACAATCAAACTCAGAATATGTAAAATCAGTGCTAATGTTGTAATTAAACAAAAGAAACATAAGGCGAACACCAGCCATGCATTGGAGACTCAACCAAACACAGCGAGGGAGCAACGCAGATCACCGTTAAGAGAAGTCAACCTTTTGTCATGTTCTTTATAAATTTAATGAGCTCATTGATTGAAACAAACTACTTAAACCATGTATTTGTAATCGGATGAACGTATGTGAGAGTGTGTGAGTGAGCACATGGCCATGAGTATCTATGCCAAGGGCATTGGTTTGTGTTCAACCGAAATTACAAATTAATAATTAATTAGAGCTGCAGCATAAAGATAACAGTTTTAATGATCTTGATTAGAGACCAAAAGAAAATATTTAAAATGAATAGAGTTAATCAAAACAACCACCATTTTGTTTTTTTGTTGTAATATTGTACGACGCCATTTTGAGCACATGGTTTTATATAATGAAGTTACTTTGGCAATTAAAATTCGATAATTACTTTCACTCTAAAACAGTGTTATCATTTGTGTCACCTTCTTTGACTCAAGAATCTCGCTGTAACGAATTCCTGGACCCCTTAGGTAAAAAAGCATATTACATAAGAAGAGTATGAGCCCGGCAGTAATTAAAGTTGGTAAGTACACACGTGCCATATTATGGTACTATTTGTATGTATAAATCAAAATAAATTACATAATAAGTGAGTAAGATAACAAATGCCGCCCTCACAGTGACTTTATAAGTAAGATAACAAATGCCGCCCTCACAGTGACTTATAAGTAAGATAACAAATGGCCCCGAACAGTTGACTTTATATAAAAAATTACTTTGTATAAATAAGCCAGATTCAGAGACATAGAGGGTGACGAAATAATCCAGAACCTAACGAGAGAGGTTATGGAGGTTATGTTAATAGAGTAAATAGTAATTGTGTAATTTCGTTATAAGTAGAACGAAATAATAATTCCAACATTTGAAATACAAAATGGCAGAAAATAATAATAGCATGGAAATGGAAAATACAGAGACAGAATCCATTTTATTGGAAAGACACGTTAGCTCAACACCTAAAATAGTTGAAAATAAAATCTCACTAGAAAATTTATTCACGTTAATCAGTGACAAATTCAATCAAATTAATGGTACACTGAATGCAAAATTAGATAGTTTTGAGAGTGAGCTAAAAAAGCAGAATACTTTACAGAATGTCAAATTAAACCAAGTAGAAGAGAGATTAGAAAAATTTAAAAATGAAATACAGAAACAAAATTGTAACATTGACAAGGTAGACAAATTAGATAGAAACAAAAACAAGGTAAGTAGTGGTGAGAATTATGATAATAGAATTACAAATATGGTGTTAGAATATAATTGTGTGAGTATTGAGAGTGGTGATAAAAGTATAATGGGAGTAGAATTTGATAATGAAGTGATAAAAAGTGTTGATGAATTAGAGAGAAAGTATAGAGAAAATTTACAGATAAAGGGGTTGCAGGGGGTAAATTTTTCCCTTAATGTTGTAGTAGGGGGTGAAGTAAAGACTTCACGTGTGTTTAGGAAGGACGAGAGTGCCTTCAATGAATATGTGAAAGACGATAGGTCTACAGATAAATTTCCCTTGGTTTTTTGTGCACTTCACAGGTGGTGCTGTAATGATAAGTTAGTATCCCCTGCATGTTTTGAGAGAGAGTGTGTAGCTTGGTATGATGGTGAGAAAGGTTTTGAGAGAGAGAGAAAGAGAGAAATTGAGATATTTAAAGTAAGGAAAAATTATGAAGAATTCATAGAAAGGCTAGGCATAGAGAGAAATAATAATGATAGTGAGTACTTACCTTACAATGACATTGAGATAGCAGTAGATGAGGTTAACAATGATGATATAACTTACCTAATGTTAACAGATAATACCAACGGAGACTGGGCAAAATTGACCAATATTGAACAGGTATATGAACCAACCGAAGTGATAATGAATGACATAGAAATAAGAGATTATTATAATAATAATAATAAATTTGATATAAATAAGAATGATCTATGTTACAAATATGTTAGACTATTGTTCGACGATATGGGGTAATTGTTTATTGTTTATTGTGTTATGAACATTTAATTGTGTGGACAGTGTTTTTAAAAATGGACTGATCAGGACTGATTATGGTAAATGATTTCATGATTATGTGAATTGTATATTTTGTGTATTGATGTCTATGTATTTGTGTATTTTTGCTGTTGTGTATTTTATGTATTTTTTATGTAAGCATGTATTGTACGATTTTAAATAACTGAAGAAAGTTTAAATGATATTATGAGATTTAGATTCTAAAGGGTTAGTAAATGATTAAGCAGGTAATAGACTTGGCTATTGAGAAGTATTGTTAGTTGGTAAGTGATGAATTTTCTAATGGTGTATTAAGTTGAAATGTTGTAAAGAGTTTGGGAATAAGGATAAATCAGGGCATTGGAGTTAGTTAAATAGAGTTATTGGGAGTTCGGAAAATAAAGTGTTGAGATGCTGATAATATATAAAGAGGTGTTAGATATTTTAGGGACACAGTGGTTAGTGATTATATAAGTAGAGGTGAGTGATGTGCATGGTAATTTTATAGTTGTTGAGGGTGATATTTTGTAATAAGGGTATTGGTGTAGGAGTCCAACGAGAGATGTTGAGACAGAAAGGGATCGTTGTGTGCCAGAAAGGGTTATCTGAAAGGGTCAGGAACCGATAAGGGAATGAGTTGGTTAGAGGGAATACACACATACTAGTACAAAAAATGCGCGGTGCCAGAGGTTTTAAATGGGATTTGTGAAGGGGGTTATTATAGAGATATTGGTGTCATATTATATGTAAATGGTTAGAAGCGGCTAGTGTAGAAAAAAGGGGTAGTAAGGTTAGGTTGACAGATGCCAAAATAAGACAGAGAAAATAATGAATAATAGAGAGTCACCCAAACGAGTAAGGATAGAAGGGTTAGAAAAGGAGAATTCATGGTAGGAAGGTGAGGTAACAAAGGAAGGTAATTGTAACAGAAAGGTAAGGATAAATTTGAAATTGTTGCATAGAATATGATGAATGTCAAATAATTAAAAGTTAATTGAGAATTGATGTTATAAAGTTTTGGTACAAGTCATGTAAATGTAAATTGTTTAATGTAAGGTAAATGTAACAATGTTAATATGTAATGTACAATGTTTTATGATGTTTTATTATGTTGATAATAGAGTGTGGTTAGGAGGTCGTTACAGGGGTAATGACGATAACAAGTGTTAAGATATAGTATATTGTAAAGTTGAAAATCTAAAGTTACAAAGGGAGTTGAATAAAATATTATAGTAAGCTGCCAGGTACAAAATAGAAGAAGTGAGTCTAAGTTGAGTAACAAAATTTAAATAAAAGTGTCTGCCATGATAGTTGTAAGCTGAATTTGTAGAAATAATTAGGTGAAGGTATTTTGGGGGTATATTAAAGAATTGTTGATATATTGTGTTATATGTGTAGTTATAGATATGTTGTTATTTTCTTACAAGTAAGAAATTGAGTTTGGTGGTGGTAAAAAATCAATGTAGTTAAGCCTTGTAGTTGTGAGGTTGAAACTTTTGAATTAACAACAAACCAATGCCCCAAACACAAACCAATGCGTCTAAAAGGGAACATATCAGTTATAGATATGTAAGTGTACTAGACCACTAATTTGAATTTTGTATTGGATGTTTCAGAGTTTTGTGGTGTTGTGACCGCAGTCCTGGGCTGGCTGGAGCGTCAGAACAGGAGTGTAGAGTGCCTCATGGCCTTATGGTGTAGGGATCTCTCAGGAGAAGTCCAGTAAGGTCAGAGGGTGCGACCAACATCATGGGACCAAGGGTAAGTGATGATAAAAATTTTTTTGTAACGTTACAGGGGGTTGTGGTGACGTATCTAGACTGATCCTTTTAGGAAAGTGTGAATGAGTCAAGGAAATTTTTTGTGTTCCGACACAAAAATTTTCCTTGAGGGGGTTTGTAACGGTACATAATGACCCAGTAACAGAATATGGGAATTAAGGGTGATTTGCAATATTTGTATTATGTAAATTTTAAACACAGAATGGTTAGGTACATTGTCCCTCTGGAAAAAGGAACAACGCAAATTCAGCCAGAGTAAGCCACCAAGGTCGCCGATGGACGTGCTGAACTCAAAATATACCATGGCGGTGTTTGTGACGAAAAGACTACAATATGAATTATGATTGGACAATAACACTGTTCCGTCATAACAAAAAACAATGACGCACTGACTACAACGCAGGTAACCAGGCGTTGTAGTGTATGACAAAGCTTGATGACGTAAAATACACACACACAAGCGCAAATTTGCATTTGCCTCCATCTCAATTCAACGTAGTCCTTCAAGGGTGCAGCAGCGATGTATCGCTGTCTGTTCAGTTTTACCATAAAAGTTTAATATAAACACTCTCAATTGCAAATGTGATGGTGGAGCGATAGTTGCTCAAATTAAATAACAATCAAACTCAGAATATGTAAAATCAGTGCTAATGTTGTAATTAAACAAAAGAAACATAAGGCGAACACCAGCCATGCATTGGAGACTCAACCAAACACAGCGAGGGAGCAACGCAGATCACCGTTAAGAGAAGTCAACCTTTTGTCATGTTCTTTATAAATTTAATGAGCTCATTGATTGAAACAAACTAATTAAACCATGTATTTGTAATCGGATGAACGTATGTGAGAGTGTGTGAGTGAGCACATGGCCATGAGTATCTATGCCAAGGGCATTGGTTTGTGTTCAACCGAAATTACAAATTAATAATTAATTAGAGCTGCAGCATAAAGATAACAGTTTTAATGATCTTGATTAGAGACCAAAAGAAAATATTTAAAATGAATAGAGTTAATCAAAACAACCACCATTTTGTTTTTTTGTTGTAATATTGTACGACGCCATTTTGAGCACATGGTTTTATATAATGAAGTTACTTTGGCAATTAAAATTCGATAATTACTTTCACTCTAAAACAGTGTTATCATTTGTGTCACCTTATTTGACTCAAGAATCTCGCTGTAACGAATTCCTGGACCCCTTAGGTAAAAAAGCATATTACATAAGAAGAGTATGAGCCCGGCAGTAATTAAAGTTGGTAAGTACACACGTGCCATATTATGGTACTATTTGTATGTATAAATCAAAATAAATTACATAATAAGTGAGTAAGATAACAAATGCCGCCCTCACAGTGACTTTATAAGTAAGATAACAAATGCCGCCCTCACAGTGACTTATAAGTAAGATAACAAATGGCCCCGAACAGTTGACTTTATATAAAAAATTACTTTGTATAAATAAGCCAGATTCAGAGACATAGAGGGTGACGAAATAATCCAGAACCTAACGAGAGAGGTTATGGAGGTTATGTTAATAGAGTAAATAGTAATTGTGTAATTTCGTTATAAGTAGAACGAAATAATAATTCCAACATTTGAAATACAAAATGGCAGAAAATAATAATAGCATGGAAATGGAAAATACAGAGACAGAATCCATTTTATTGGAAAGACACGTTAGCTCAACACCTAAAATAGTTGAAAATAAAATCTCACTAGAAAATTTATTCACGTTAATCAGTGACAAATTCAATCAAATTAATGGTACACTGAATGCAAAATTAGATAGTTTTGAGAGTGAGCTAAAAAAGCAGAATACTTTACAGAATGTCAAATTAAACCAAGTAGAAGAGAGATTAGAAAAATTTAAAAATGAAATACAGAAACAAAATTGTAACATTGACAAGGTAGAAAAATTAGATAGAAACAAAAACAAGGTAAGTAGTGGTGAGAATTATGATAACAGAATTACAAATATGGTGTTAGAATATAATTGTGTGAGTATTGAGAGTGGTGATAAAAGTATAATGGGAGTAGAATTTGATAATGAAGTGATAAAAAGTGTTGATGAATTAGAGAGAAAGTATAGAGAAAATTTACAGATAAAGGGGTTGCAGGGGGTAAATTTTTCCCTTAATGTTGTAGTAGGGGGTGAAGTAAAGACTTCACGTGTGTTTAGGAAGGACGAGAGTGCCTTCAATGAATATGTGAAAGACGATAGGTCTACAGATAAATTTCCATTGGTTTTTTGTGCACTTCACAGGTGGTGCTGTAATGATAAGTTAGTATCCCCTGCATGTTTTGAGAGAGAGTGTGTAGCTTGGTATGATGGTGAGAAAGGTTTTGAGAGAGAGAGAAAGAGAGAAATTGAGATATTTAAAGTAAGGAAAAATTATGAAGAATTCATAGAAAGGCTAGGCATAGAGAGAAATAATAATGATAGTGAGTACTTACCTTACAATGACATTGAGATAGCAGTAGATGAGGTTAACAATGATGATATAACTTACCTAATGTTAACAGATAATACCAACGGAGACTGGGCAAAATTGACCAATATTGAACAGGTATATGAACCAACCGAAGTGATAATGAATGACATAGAAATAAGAGATTATAATAATAATAATAATAAATTTGATATAAATAAGAATGATCTATGTTACAAATATGTTAGACTATTGTTCGACGATATGGGGTAATTGTTTATTGTTTATTGTGTTATGAACATTTAATTGTGTGGACAGTGTTTTTAAAAATGGACTGATCAGGACTGATTATGGTAAATGATTTCATGATTATGTGAATTGTATATTTTGTGTATTGATGTCTATGTATTTGTGTATTTTTGCTGTTGTGTATTTTATGTATTTTTTATGTAAGCATGTATTGTACGATTTTAAATAACTGAAGAAAGTTTAAATGATATTATGAGATTTAGATTCTAAAGGGTTAGTAAATGATTAAGCAGGTAATAGACTTGGCTATTGAGAAGTATTGTTAGTTGGTAAGTGATGAATTTTCTAATGGTGTATTAAGTTGAAATGTTGTAAAGAGTTTGGGAATAAGGATAAATCAGGGCATTGGAGTTAGTTAAATAGAGTTATTGGGAGTTCGGAAAATAAAGTGTTGAGATGCTGATAATATATAAAGAGGTGTTAGATATTTTAGGGACACAGTGGTTAGTGATTATATAAGTAGAGGTGAGTGATGTGCATGGTAATTTTATAGTTGTTGAGGGTGATATTTTGTAATAAGGGTATTGGTGTAGGAGTCCAACGAGAGATGTTGAGACAGAAAGGGATCGTTGTGTGCCAGAAAGGGTTATCTGAAAGGGTCAGGAACCGATAAGGGAATGAGTTGGTTAGAGGGAATACACACATACTAGTACAAAAAATGCGCGGTGCCAGAGGTTTTAAATGGGATTTGTGAAGGGGGTTATTATAGAGATATTGGTGTCATATTATATGTAAATGGTTAGAAGCGGCTAGTGTAGAAAAAAGGGGTAGTAAGGTTAGGTTGACAGATGCCAAAATAAGACAGAGAAAATAATGAATAATAGAGAGTCACCCAAACGAGTAAGGATAGAAGGGTTAGAAAAGGAGAATTCATGGTAGGAAGGTGAGGTAACAAAGGAAGGTAATTGTAACAGAAAGGTAAGGATAAATTTGAAATTGTTGCATAGAATATGATGAATGTCAAATAATTAAAAGTTAATTGAGAATTGATGTTATAAAGTTTTGGTACAAGTCATGTAAATGTAAATTGTTTAATGTAAGGTAAATGTAACAATGTTAATATGTAATGTACAATGTTTTATGATGTTTTATTATGTTGATAATAGAGTGTGGTTAGGAGGTCGTTACAGGGGTAATGACGATAACAAGTGTTAAGATATAGTATATTGTAAAGTTGAAAATCTAAAGTTACAAAGGGAGTTGAATAAAATATTATAGTAAGCTGCCAGGTACAAAATAGAAGAAGTGAGTCTAAGTTGAGTAACAAAATTTAAATAAAAGTGTCTGCCATGATAGTTGTAAGCTGAATTTGTAGAAATAATTAGGTGAAGGTATTTTGGGGGTATATTAAAGAATTGTTGATATATTGTGTTATATGTGTAGTTATAGATATGTTGTTATTTTCTTACAAGTAAGAAATTGAGTTTGGTGGTGGTAAAAAATCAATGTAGTTAAGCCTTGTAGTTGTGAGGTTGAAACTTTTGAATTAACAACAAACCAATGCCCCAAACACAAACCAATGCGTCTAAAAGGGAACATATCAGTTATAGATATGTAAGTGTACTAGACCACTAATTTGAATTTTGTATTGGATGTTTCAGAGTTTTGTGGTGTTGTGACCGCAGTCCTGGGCTGGCTGGAGCGTCAGAACAGGAGTGTAGAGTGCCTCATGGCCTTATGGTGTAGGGATCTCTCAGGAGAAGTCCAGTAAGGTCAGAGGGTGCGACCAACATCATGGGACCAAGGGTAAGTGATGATAAAAATTTTTTTGTAACGTTACAGGGGGTTGTGGTGACGTATCTAGACTGATCCTTTTAGGAAAGTGTGAATGAGTCAAGGAAATTTTTTGTGTTCCGACACAAAAATTTTCCTTGAGGGGGTTTGTAACGGTACATAATGACCCAGTAACAGAATATGGGAATTAAGGGTGATTTGCAATATTTGTATTATGTAAATTTTAAACACAGAATGGTTAGGTACATTGTCCCTCTGGAAAAAGGAACAACGCAAATTCAGCCAGAGTAAGCCACCAAGGTCGCCGATGGACGTGCTGAACTCAAAATATACCATGGCGGTGTTTGTGACGAAAAGACTACAATATGAATTATGATTGGACAATAACACTGTTCCGTCATAACAAAAAACAATGACGCACTGACTACAACGCAGGTAACCAGGCGTTGTAGTGTATGACAAAGCTTGATGACGTAAAATACACACACACAAGCGCAAATTTGCATTTGCCTCCATCTCAATTCAACGTAGTCCTTCAAGGGTGCAGCAGCGATGTATCGCTGTCTGTTCAGTTTTACCATAAAAGTTTAATATAAACACTCTCAATTGCAAATGTGATGGTGGAGCGATAGTTGCTCAAATTAAATAACAATCAAACTCAGAATATGTAAAATCAGTGCTAATGTTGTAATTAAACAAAAGAAACATAAGGCGAACACCAGCCATGCATTGGAGACTCAACCAAACACAGCGAGGGAGCAACGCAGATCACCGTTAAGAGAAGTCAACCTTTTGTCATGTTCTTTATAAATTTAATGAGCTCATTGATTGAAACAAACTAATTAAACCATGTATTTGTAATCGGATGAACGTATGTGAGAGTGTGTGAGTGAGCACATGGCCATGAGTATCTATGCCAAGGGCATTGGTTTGTGTTCAACCGAAATTACAAATTAATAATTAATTAGAGCTGCAGCATAAAGATAACAGTTTTAATGATCTTGATTAGAGACCAAAAGAAAATATTTAAAATGAATAGAGTTAATCAAAACAACCACCATTTTGTTTTTTTGTTGTAATATTGTACGACGCCATTTTGAGCACATGGTTTTATATAATGAAGTTACTTTGGCAATTAAAATTCGATAATTACTTTCACTCTAAAACAGTGTTATCATTTGTGTCACCTTCTTTGACTCAAGAATCTCGCTGTAACGAATTCCTGGACCCCTTAGGTAAAAAAGCATATTACATAAGAAGAGTATGAGCCCGGCAGTAATTAAAGTTGGTAAGTACACACGTGCCATATTATGGTACTATTTGTATGTATAAATCAAAATAAATTACATAATAAGTGAGTAAGATAACAAATGCCGCCCTCACAGTGACTTTATAAGTAAGATAACAAATGCCGCCCTCACAGTGACTTATAAGTAAGATAACAAATGGCCCCGAACAGTTGACTTTATATAAAAAATTACTTTGTATAAATAAGCCAGATTCAGAGACATAGAGGGTGACGAAATAATCCAGAACCTAACGAGAGAGGTTATGGAGGTTATGTTAATAGAGTAAATAGTAATTGTGTAATTTCGTTATAAGTAGAACGAAATAATAATTCCAACATTTGAAATACAAAATGGCAGAAAATAATAATAGCATGGAAATGGAAAATACAGAGACAGAATCCATTTTATTGGAAAGACACGTTAGCTCAACACCTAAAATAGTTGAAAATAAAATCTCACTAGAAAATTTATTCACGTTAATCAGTGACAAATTCAATCAAATTAATGGTACACTGAATGCAAAATTAGATAGTTTTGAGAGTGAGCTAAAAAAGCAGAATACTTTACAGAATGTCAAATTAAACCAAGTAGAAGAGAGATTAGAAAAATTTAAAAATGAAATACAGAAACAAAATTGTAACATTGACAAGGTAGAAAAATTAGATAGAAACAAAAACAAGGTAAGTAGTGGTGAGAATTATGATAACAGAATTACAAATATGGTGTTAGAATATAATTGTGTGAGTATTGAGAGTGGTGATAAAAGTATAATGGGAGTAGAATTTGATAATGAAGTGATAAAAAGTGTTGATGAATTAGAGAGAAAGTATAGAGAAAATTTACAGATAAAGGGGTTGCAGGGGGTAAATTTTTCCCTTAATGTTGTAGTAGGGGGTGAAGTAAAGACTTCACGTGTGTTTAGGAAGGACGAGAGTGCCTTCAATGAATATGTGAAAGACGATAGGTCTACAGATAAATTTCCATTGGTTTTTTGTGCACTTCACAGGTGGTGCTGTAATGATAAGTTAGTATCCCCTGCATGTTTTGAGAGAGAGTGTGTAGCTTGGTATGATGGTGAGAAAGGTTTTGAGAGAGAGAGAGAAAGAGAGAAATTGAGATATTTAAAGTAAGGAAAAATTATGAAGAATTCATAGAAAGGCTAGGCATAGAGAGAAATAATAATGATAGTGAGTACTTACCTTACAATGACATTGAGATAGCAGTAGATGAGGTTAACAATGATGATATAACTTACCTAATGTTAACAGATAATACCAACGGAGACTGGGCAAAATTGACCAATATTGAACAGGTATATGAACCAACCGAAGTGATAATGAATGACATAGAAATAAGAGATTATTATAATAATAATAATAAATTTGATATAAATAAGAATGATCTATGTTACAAATATGTTAGACTATTGTTCGACGATATGGGGTAATTGTTTATTGTTTATTGTGTTATGAACATTTAATTGTGTGGACAGTGTTTTTAAAAATGGACTGATCAGGACTGATTATGGTAAATGATTTCATGATTATGTGAATTGTATATTTTGTGTATTGATGTCTATGTATTTGTGTATTTTTGCTGTTGTGTATTTTATGTATTTTTTATGTAAGCATGTATTGTACGATTTTAAATAACTGAAGAAAGTTTAAATGATATTATGAGATTTAGATTCTAAAGGGTTAGTAAATGATTAAGCAGGTAATAGACTTGGCTATTGAGAAGTATTGTTAGTTGGTAAGTGATGAATTTTCTAATGGTGTATTAAGTTGAAATGTTGTAAAGAGTTTGGGAATAAGGATAAATCAGGGCATTGGAGTTAGTTAAATAGAGTTATTGGGAGTTCGGAAAATAAAGTGTTGAGATGCTGATAATATATAAAGAGGTGTTAGATATTTTAGGGACACAGTGGTTAGTGATTATATAAGTAGAGGTGAGTGATGTGCATGGTAATTTTATAGTTGTTGAGGGTGATATTTTGTAATAAGGGTATTGGTGTAGGAGTCCAACGAGAGATGTTGAGACAGAAAGGGATCGTTGTGTGCCAGAAAGGGTTATCTGAAAGGGTCAGGAACCGATAAGGGAATGAGTTGGTTAGAGGGAATACACACATACTAGTACAAAAAATGCGCGGTGCCAGAGGTTTTAAATGGGATTTGTGAAGGGGGTTATTATAGAGATATTGGTGTCATATTATATGTAAATGGTTAGAAGCGGCTAGTGTAGAAAAAAGGGGTAGTAAGGTTAGGTTGACAGATGCCAAAATAAGACAGAGAAAATAATGAATAATAGAGAGTCACCCAAACGAGTAAGGATAGAAGGGTTAGAAAAGGAGAATTCATGGTAGGAAGGTGAGGTAACAAAGGAAGGTAATTGTAACAGAAAGGTAAGGATAAATTTGAAATTGTTGCATAGAATATGATGAATGTCAAATAATTAAAAGTTAATTGAGAATTGATGTTATAAAGTTTTGGTACAAGTCATGTAAATGTAAATTGGTTAATGTAAGGTAAATGTAACAATGTTAATATGTAATGTACAATGTTTTATGATGTTTTATTATGTTGATAATAGAGTGTGGTTAGGAGGTCGTTACAGGGGTAATGACGATAACAAGTGTTAAGATATAGTATATTGTAAAGTTGAAAATCTAAAGTTACAAAGGGAGTTGAATAAAATATTATAGTAAGCTGCCAGGTACAAAATAGAAGTGAGTCTAAGTTGAGTAACAAAATTTAAATAAAAGTGTCTGCCATGATAGTTGTAAGCTGAATTTGTAGAAATAATTAGGTGAAGGTATTTTGGGGGTATATTAAAGAATTGTTGATATATTGTGTTATATGTGTAGTTATAGATATGTTGTTATTTTCTTACAAGTAAGAAATTGAGTTTGGTGGTGGTAAAAAATCAATGTAGTTAAGCCTTGTAGTTGTGAGGTTGAAACTTTTGAATTAACAACAAACCAATGCCCCAAACACAAACCAATGCGTCTAAAAGGGAACATATCAGTTATAGATATGTAAGTGTACTAGACCACTAATTTGAATTTTGTATTGGATGTTTCAGAGTTTTGTGGTGTTGTGACCGCAGTCCTGGGCTGGCTGGAGCGTCAGAACAGGAGTGTAGAGTGCCTCATGGCCTTATGGTGTAGGGATCTCTCAGGAGAAGTCCAGTAAGGTCAGAGGGTGCGACCAACATCATGGGACCAAGGGTAAGTGATGATAAAAATTTTTTTGTAACGTTACAGGGGGTTGTGGTGACGTATCTAGACTGATCCTTTTAGGAAAGTGTGAATGAGTCAAGGAAATTTTTTGTGTTCCGACACAAAAATTTTCCTTGAGGGGGTTTGTAACGGTACATAATGACCCAGTAACAGAATATGGGAATTAAGGGTGATTTGCAATATTTGTATTATGTAAATTTTAAACACAGAATGGTTAGGTACATTGTCCCTCTGGAAAAAGGAACAACGCAAATTCAGCCAGAGTAAGCCACCAAGGTCGCCGATGGACGTGCTGAACTCAAAATATACCATGGCGGTGTTTGTGACGAAAAGACTACAATATGAATTATGATTGGACAATAACACTGTTCCGTCATAACAAAAAACAATGACGCACTGACTACAACGCAGGTAACCAGGCGTTGTAGTGTATGACAAAGCTTGATGACGTAAAATACACACACACAAGCGCAAATTTGCATTTGCCTCCATCTCAATTCAACGTAGTCCTTCAAGGGTGCAGCAGCGATGTATCGCTGTCTGTTCAGTTTTACCATAAAAGTTTAATATAAACACTCTCAATTGCAAATGTGATGGTGGAGCGATAGTTGCTCAAATTAAATAACAATCAAACTCAGAATATGTAAAATCAGTGCTAATGTTGTAATTAAACAAAAGAAACATAAGGCGAACACCAGCCATGCATTGGAGACTCAACCAAACACAGCGAGGGAGCAACGCAGATCACCGTTAAGAGAAGTCAACCTTTTGTCATGTTCTTTATAAATTTAATGAGCTCATTGATTGAAACAAACTAATTAAACCATGTATTTGTAATCGGATGAACGTATGTGAGAGTGTGTGAGTGAGCACATGGCCATGAGTATCTATGCCAAGGGCATTGGTTTGTGTTCAACCGAAATTACAAATTAATAATTAATTAGAGCTGCAGCATAAAGATAACAGTTTTAATGATCTTGATTAGAGACCAAAAGAAAATATTTAAAATGAATAGAGTTAATCAAAACAACCACCATTTTGTTTTTTTGTTGTAATATTGTACGACGCCATTTTGAGCACATGGTTTTATATAATGAAGTTACTTTGGCAATTAAAATTCGATAATTACTTTCACTCTAAAACAGTGTTATCATTTGTGTCACCTTCTTTGACTCAAGAATCTCGCTGTAACGAATTCCTGGACCCCTTAGGTAAAAAAGCATATTACATAAGAAGAGTATGAGCCCGGCAGTAATTAAAGTTGGTAAGTACACACGTGCCATATTATGGTACTATTTGTATGTATAAATCAAAATAAATTACATAATAAGTGAGTAAGATAACAAATGCCGCCCTCACAGTGACTTTATAAGTAAGATAACAAATGCCGCCCTCACAGTGACTTATAAGTAAGATAACAAATGGCCCCGAACAGTTGACTTTATATAAAAAATTACTTTGTATAAATAAGCCAGATTCAGAGACATAGAGGGTGACGAAATAATCCAGAACCTAACGAGAGAGGTTATGGAGGTTATGTTAATAGAGTAAATAGTAATTGTGTAATTTCGTTATAAGTAGAACGAAATAATAATTCCAACATTTGAAATACAAAATGGCAGAAAATAATAATAGCATGGAAATGGAAAATACAGAGACAGAATCCATTTTATTGGAAAGACACGTTAGCTCAACACCTAAAATAGTTGAAAATAAAATCTCACTAGAAAATTTATTCACGTTAATCAGTGACAAATTCAATCAAATTAATGGTACACTGAATGCAAAATTAGATAGTTTTGAGAGTGAGCTAAAAAAGCAGAATACTTTACAGAATGTCAAATTAAACCAAGTAGAAGAGAGATTAGAAAAATTTAAAAATGAAATACAGAAACAAAATTGTAACATTGACAAGGTAGAAAAATTAGATAGAAACAAAAACAAGGTAAGTAGTGGTGAGAATTATGATAACAGAATTACAAATATGGTGTTAGAATATAATTGTGTGAGTATTGAGAGTGGTGATAAAAGTATAATGGGAGTAGAATTTGATAATGAAGTGATAAAAAGTGTTGATGAATTAGAGAGAAAGTATAGAGAAAATTTACAGATAAAGGGGTTGCAGGGGGTAAATTTTTCCCTTAATGTTGTAGTAGGGGGTGAAGTAAAGACTTCACGTGTGTTTAGGAAGGACGAGAGTGCCTTCAATGAATATGTGAAAGACGATAGGTCTACAGATAAATTTCCATTGGTTTTTTGTGCACTTCACAGGTGGTGCTGTAATGATAAGTTAGTATCCCCTGCATGTTTTGAGAGAGAGTGTGTAGCTTGGTATGATGGTGAGAAAGGTTTTGAGAGAGAGAGAAAGAGAGAAATTGAGATATTTAAAGTAAGGAAAAATTATGAAGAATTCATAGAAAGGCTAGGCATAGAGAGAAATAATAATGATAGTGAGTACTTACCTTACAATGACATTGAGA